>JANSTU010051840.1:0-20642 GCA_027564075.1 Bolitophila hybrida
CTCTATGCACCGAGATCTATCTTGCTATTTTATATTCGGAATCGTGAATCATCAACGCCATCATACACTTATTGTTCAAACAGGGTGCGTGTGTATATGTTAATTGATGACATTAATGTTCCGTTAAAGTTCTACATTCGAAAAACGGTATCCGGCTGGGATTGAATAAGCGACCTCCCATAAGCCAGGCCAACGCGGCAACCCACTCGGCTATGGCTATGGTTAAATATGAATTTAACCTTTCATTTTAACAGTTCATTTGATAACATTTTTATGTATATACATGTTTTAGTTTAAATGTAAATGAAATTCAAATCAAAATCATTTCAGTTCTATTGTTATTATCAAAAATATATTTAATCCCTAATGAATATAACCTATAAGTTCAAACTTCGATTAATATACAAATTAAAAAAAATGTATAATCAAAATTAAATTAGTATTTTAATTAAAATGTTCAACGAATTTTATATTATAAATATAGTCGATGGCAAATGGGTTATTGAGCCGTCGCATGGTTTTGCCCTAAAAATAAAATATATCTACTTATTATATATTTTTTAACTATATTTATTATAAATCAGAAATTGTAATCGTTGAGCATAGCAACAAAGCAATTTATAAAGAGATGAAATATAATGAATTAATAGATTTTTGTGTTTAAAATTTTAACCTTTTAAATTAGTTGTTGAAAAACTTGGACAATCGAATTTAATTTCCAGTTAAAGCTTTTTATTATTATTTTTGTATATATGTTTTAGATAATAATATGAAAAATAATGTATTTTATTATAAATAATAAATAAATAAATTAGATTTGAAAAACGACATAGAAGTTCGAACTAATCACTAGATTTGTTCCTTCAAAATTCGAAAAACAGAAAAAAACTCTGTATGTCCAACTTTTAGATGAGTTTTCAATGCCATTTTTCGGCTTTTAGCCGTCATATTTTGTTTACATATATGTAAGTATTTATTTGAAACCCATATTTTGTATATTAAATTTTGTCTCATTGGATCCATTAATCCTTTTTTGCTGCCGCACACCGGATTAATTGACCATTACGGGTTCACACGAGTGGTGAATTTTGTAGGTCATTTTTTTATCTGCAATATACATAGAAACGGGAATAGGAAGGAATAATGAAATGTGGTAAACCTGCCAGTCCTGATACTTCTTGGTCTCGCCGAGTTTAATTAAGCTTTTTGCATAAAACTAAATTTAAACAAATATATTAATTTATTTAAAAACTAAACCTAAAGTAAACCTTTTCAGTATTTTGGTGTGATTCCAGCGCATTATTTGCATAAATTCCACCAACATTTCAGATTTTTAGTAAATTGTTTACATGTATGGTGTGATTTAGACGCTGTTAGTATGGTGTGATTTAGACGCATTATTTTCTGATTTTTGTAAATTCTGGTGTGATTTAAGTGCATTATTGGCATGAATTACTCCTTTATTTACTGATTTTCAGTAATTGTTGGTGCGACTTATGGCATTATTTGTATGAATCATACTCAGAGCTGATGTGATTTATGCTGAATACTTGCATAAATTACTCCAACAATTACTGAAAATCAGTAAATGTGTGGTGTAAATTAGGCAACATTGAAATGAATTAAGAAAGTTTTTCTTCTTTTCAATGCATTGTTAATTTACTAAATTCAAGTGTTATTTTCTTAAATCAAGCAAATTTACGGTTGGCGCCAAAATGATAGGTTATTTTCTTGATTTATGCCAAATTTGTTAAGATTTTTCGTTCCGTGAAGGAAATTTATTTATATTTATGCAATATATATATAATATATTTATACTATATACTGTGATTTTTAAAATATACTCCAATCGGGTTTTTGAAGAGGTTAAAGTTTATTGCATATAGTGTGCAATTACGAACTCTGACCTCATTGAACACAGGTTCATAAAATTGGTTTGTTGGCCAGCCAACACGTTAACCCACTCGGCTATAGCGATTTTTAGTAGTTATGTTGGTAAATCTTGATTCTTGACAACGTTACTTTTATGAACATTATATTTAAGAGAAAGCATTAATAGAGATTCACTTTAAAATAAACTCCTTTCTTTGATACCAACACTCCTTAATTTCTTTTACCATTCCTCAGAAGTAATAAGCTTACGAAGAACTAGCAATTAGCAATTATTTAATTTAATAATTTGCTTTTCTGTAATATATATGTGATTTTTTTAATAAATTTTAAAAATGGCAAAAATCAACAAGAATGCAATGTGTTAAAAAACATTTTTTACTTAAAAAATCATAACTCTGGCAATTTTTAATATTTTTTCATAACATTTTAGGGTGATACTTTTGAGATATCATAGTTTACTGAAAACTATGCTATTTTCTCACAAAGGCAGCCCCAAAGCTTCGTTAGAGGGCAGGCCAGTTCTCTCGCGCGCCAAGAATTTATAGTAATTCTAGCTCATGGTTTATAAGGTGCTACGGTGGGACTTCTTAAGAACTTCCCGACTGTATTGAACAAAAGTGTCAACTACTTAAGCATGTGCTTTTTACGTATCTATCAAGCTGAGTCAGTCATGTTTCATTTACCACAAACCGCAGTTATAATATGCTTAGTTAACACTTTAGAAAGTATCGCTAAAGCTCCTTAAAGAGGGTATTTTTAGTAAAAGTGCACACTATCAAATATAGTACAGCAAACGTATACATCCGAGTTGATAGTGTATTGTAATGCACATTTTAGATTTGTATATAAAAAAAACCTTTCATTGTTTCATAGCACTATAATTATGGGGACATTTTAAAACAGAAAAAAAATCGACAAAAAGAAATTGAAAAATTCGTCTGCTTAGTTGGCTGGATATTGTAACATATTTTTGGAAAACTTGTTTCTTTCTTTTTTTTGTTTTTATCATCTTTAAGGTGGCCACAGTATTGCTTGAGCTTCTTTAATAAGTTGCAGTGATATCGAAGCTTTGATTCTATTTTACATTTTAAAGGAAGCAATATAGAATCTTTTTCATTCGTTTTACACATTTAATATATTTGAATCGGGTGCAATCCATTACTTCAGGTTCAAAACAGGCGAACGTTTGATCGATCAGTGCCTAAAACACATTAAATCATCAATCCATATGATTTGGGGATTAATTTTCCCAAATGGACTTTATGAATGGAAATGTGAATGCAGAAGTCCTGAAATATATTCTAAAAGACAATCTGATCTTTCATTAAGATTTATTTTTTGTGAGCAGAGACTCCTGCCCTTGTAATCGGGTAAAAACAGTATGCATTTTTTCAGATTAGACGATAATAATAATAATTATATTATAAATATACACGATAAAGGTTTTATTTGAAAAATATATTACAATATGTCTCACCGTATGTTTTCATGGTAAAGTGTCATAAAGTCTCCTGGCATAATGTTCACTAACCACATATCATATAATAAACAAATAATAAAACAAAAAAAATAATAAACAAATAATTATATTTTTAATGAAAATAACGCCACTGTGTGACTAATGTATAATGAATGTATAAATATTTATATACTATAGTAAAATGTAGTCATAAACACACTTAAAATGTTAACTTAACACACACCAACGCACAACGTTGAAAATTCACATCATAGACAAAGAAAAATGAAAATGTTTATTGTTTACTTTTTTCTATATTTTATGCCGAAATGCGTGAGAATATACATTATACAATATTATATATTCAAGCGCTTGCAAAAGCACCAATAAAAAGCTTTTTATCAATTTATTTTCTTAATTTGTTTTTCGGTGTAGACCACCTAAGGGTATTCGTATGGCAGTCGACGTGAATGTGTTTTGCCTTATATTGTAAAATATATTATTGGAGCATGTTACATGCGGTGCGGAGTGTTCTCTAGCAAGACGAAAGGTAAAGAGATTTTGTAATTTCATTTAAATTGTGTATTCAAATGTGAGGTTGAGGTTTACTAAAGAAGATTTTCAGCGAGATTCTTATAAGAGTACAATATAGAAAAGCGTTCCCCCTCATCATATAGGTTTCGGTGCTTTGTGATTGTTAGGCAGAGTAATAATGTATATTTGTGTGTATTTATGTTTTAAATGTTTCATAATGTTAAAAGGTTTAAGGTGTTTATTTAAGTAAAATAAATAATGTGACCTTCTAAAAAAATAATTTTCAATTATATATATATACATTTGAGCAGTCTTATATGTGAAAAAACGATATAATTTGATTATATATAAATTGCTAAGTTATTTAAAAGTACTTCATAAAATTCAGAATAGAATGAGACTTCAAATTTAAATATATAAAACAAAAATTTGGAATTACATTTCTGTTTGAATAAATAAAGCTACACTTTTTAATTACTGTATTTAACGTGCTTTGAGTAAAAACTACGATTATTTCTCGAATTTTATTGATTATATATTCACGCTGTTTTGTTTTTATTGAACTATATAGATTAATTAATGATAATACAAAATCAATGTACAATTTATAGGTAAACTTATCAAGTATACAGTTATGAAAAATCACATTAAAAGAACGCAAGTAAATTTGGTGATAAAAACACTTTTATTGATAGTATTATCCGTTTTTAGCACCATCGCAAATGATTGGAATGATTCAAATGCATAATTTACAGAATGTGCTCGTTTAAGCATTATTTATTTTGAGTTTTGGTAATATTACCTCATTTATAATACGAAAGCACTCAGAATAAATACTACTTAAACACTCTCATGTTTCATAAAACTGTTGCTTGTTGAAAACCTTATTTCTTTTTCGTGATAATTTAAATAAATATATGAAATAATATAAGAAAAATATATTATACTATACGCGATATTTGTATTTGTTTAAAGATTTACTATAAATCCATTCATTTTACTAAACTAAATTTCGAAAATATAATAACAAACAACTCACACAAAAATATGCTTCAATACAAGCTTTTACGAAACTTTCTATTTTTATGTGTTTTTATTTTTCAGCATTTGATTTTATATTTCATCATGTTACTTATAATTATATTATACTCATATATATGTACAATTATACATTGTCCATTATAGTTATAACAATACAAAAATCGGATAGTCCATTCACTTTGGCTTGACTCTGAAACGGGAATTACTATTGAAAGAAAGCATTTATGTTCCATTTGGCATTTGGCCAGAGCATTTTGTGTCGGAAGCTTCTTGGATAATGACGAATATATGCGTATACAGTTCCACACTCATCACTTTATCCCATCGAAGCTTATAAGGAAGCTTTTATAAAACATCTTCATTGCAAAGAATAAAAACAAAATACAAATTATAATCAAAGAAATAAGTATATGTTGCATTTATAGCACGCTATTTGCGCCTGCAAACAGCGTCTGCAACACATATTTAAACAAATATTAGCGTAAAATTAAATGACATGTTTGCTTGTCCGTGAAATAATAAAATATTTACTAATTTATTTGCTGCAGTGTTTGCTAAACAAAAAATGAACAATAGTTTACAACCCGCAATAAAGTCATCAAACCTAGCCTGAGGTGAGTTCGCACCCCACGCAATTGCAGTATAAAATGCAAATAAATTGAAATATAATACAGCACGGTTTAAACGCATATTTTGGAATATTGTATATTGGAGCATTGTGAGAATGTCATTGCTGCTAGTCATTTAATGTGCGACTAGCAGCATGATGATGACGATGGCATTTTATATATATTTGCTGATAATTTTATTGTGTTATCTATTTTGTTTTGCTTTGACAATAGTTTTTGATTATCAATATTGAAAAATCTTTTGACAGACGTCATTTAACGTTTAAATGTAAAGTGTAAAGAATCAACTCTCCAATTTTTTAGCTGTAAAATGGTTAGTAGTTTTGGTTTGTAGTGAAGTTAAGGCATTATTTCAGGTGGTGTGCATGTGTTCGACCAAATGGTTTTAATTTATTCTTGCTCATTGTTATTGGATTTGTTTTATAATTTATTAGACGTACAGTAGCAGCCTTAGCAACCGTTATAATTTATGTGCACTCCAATCCGCTCAGAAAAACCTTAGATTGATTGCCATGGCAGAGGACTTCATGGAATCAGAATTGGATGACTTTTCGCTCATATCAATACAGATTGCAACTGGCTAAAAACTAAAACTATTTTTCACATGAAAATTCTAGGTTTTTTTAAATATTTTCGAAAATTACTAGATTTTCATATTTTAATTTTTTTTATATTTTTTAAAGACATTTTTATATTTAAAAAAAATCCAGAAAGTATGCACATATCACATTCACGTAATAATATCTTAACTTAAAACCTATTCTAATAAATACAAATTTAGAATTGGCTGAAAATTGTCGTGGACACATATTTAATATTATTATTAACTGATTTATTTTGCAATTATCAATCAAAAATTACTCCGAAACGGCATAAAAATCCAGAAGAACGAAACATCATCCTAAATATGCACAATTCAACCAAAACCTTATCCGAAATTTAAAATCTGGTTGGTAGGTCTCCATTATCGATCGATTCTCAAAAACATCCAGAATATTCGATATGCCGCGAAGTGGTCGTCCATTGAAATTGCAAAATCGGGAAAGACGCTCGATTCTAGTACACGTAAAAAAACATCCGAAAAACAGCTCAACGAAATTATTTCAAAATTTATTATTTGAACTCGGTGTAAAATGTCATCCAAAAATGAACAGAGATGGTTATTCTTATTACAGTCTACTAGGTCATTCAATAAGTCCGTAGTATGACACATAGATGAATTATTTCCATATGTTTTTTTTAGTACTAACCTTCAAACGTTACGATTATAAATTTGACAGCAATCTGCTCCAACGAGACAAATGGTAGAGAAGTGGATTGCTGAATTTAAATGTGGTCGTACCAGCAGAAATGATGCTGACCGCAGTGGACGCCCAAACGAGGCTGTTATTCCAGATAACATCAAAAAAATTCACAAATTGGTTATGAATGATCGCAAATTGAAGTTGCACGAGAGGTTTTACCATTTTACAAGAACATTTGGGTATGCGAAATTCCGCGTAAGCTCACAGTCGACCAAAAACCACAACAAATCGATGCTTCAGAGGAGTGTTTGGCGCTGTTAAACCGCAATAAAATGAAATTCTACCGTCGATATGTGACAATGAATGAGACATGGCTTTCAGATCTCAGAGAATGCTTGCTGGAAAGAAATTTAAGTCCAATTATAAAGTAACCGCTGAAACTGAGGCCTATTTTGACGAGAAAGAGAAATCGTACTATAAAAATGTTATCAAAAACTATTATGACCGCTATAATCTTTGTATGGCCCACGAATATTAAAATCATGTTTTGTCAAAATTTTGTTTTTGTCTTACTTATTCTACGGACTTATTGAATGGTACATTTTTTTCGTTAGCGAGGTAAATAGAAAAATGAGGCATCCGTTTACACAGGAGTATCGGATTAAACCAGTTGAGTTTTGTCAACGCTGTATATTTACTGATGAAAGCAAATTTAGCATATTTGGCTCTGATGGACGTTCAAAGGTATGGAGACATGCTAACAAACCTCTAGATCCGAAAAAACATAATTGGAACAATTAAGGCGGCGGAAACATAACGGTTTGGGGATGTATGTGTGCCAGTGGATTTTTGTAGACGGTGTGATGGACTAATGCAGTTATATAGCCTTTCTGCTAATTTTGACAGGATAATAATCCAAAATATTCTGCATTAAACGTAAAACTGTATTTCCTTAACAACACACCAATATATATATATATAAAAACGCCTTCGCAAAGCCCTATTAAGCACATCTGAACAGCGATTCTGTAGAAATCTCGCTAAGGAACGCATGTAATTGTTGATAGTATACTATATATATTGAAAAGCCACGCGCGGCAAAATATATTCAACGAATCTATTTATTTTGACGTTTGTTAGAACCTTATTAGAATTGTATTTTTGACATACAGCTGTCAAGTCAACCACATTTATTTATTTGTATTTGATAACAAATAATAAAACGTATAATATAATATGTGCCAAAAAAATATTTTTGTACAAAAATAAATGAGTCGGTGAAACATAAAACCATGAAAACCTAAAATATAATTGAGCACTATTAAACATTATAAAAAATACAATAAAAACAATTAAAATGATTAAAGTAACAATTACATATAAGAAATGTAATTTAGACCCTAAAAATATAAATTAAATAATAATGAATAAACAAATAATGACGATATAATAATTTAATGGTGTAAAAATAATAATTCCAATTACAATTAATATTTAAATTCGTTCAACTCTTGTAATTTTGAGTATTTAAAATTAAAAAAATAGTTTTTTTTATTTATGATGATTTATATTATACAATAATTATAACTCCAAGAAATAATATCTTACGAAGATATATATACTAACAAAATCAATATTTTAATGGCATAAAAAGTATTTTGTCTACATTAAATATTGAGCAACTGCAGAAAAAAATAGAAAAAAAATACTAAGAATCCCAAAAAAAAAGGAAAACATGAAATGAAAAATTAATTTCTTTCAGTGTGTCCTAAACAAAAAAAAAGTTAGCCTTTAAAGTGGCATTTGTGTGCAAACACTCCCCAGGATGTAAAGTAGGTTTAAATTTGATTTATGTAATGCATTAAGGTCGATTGATATTGCAGCAGAATTGCTGACAGCATTTTTTGCTGAAAAAAAGAGGTTAGAAAAAAGCACACAAATTTGATCTTATGCAAAATTTGTTCGATTAAATAATAAGATCATTGAATTTAGGAAAAAAATACATACATGCAACTGGTTCAAGTAAATAAATAATGGTAAAAAATGTCGATTTTTTTTTAGCTTTTAACTTTTTAAGTATTTTTCTCTGTATGGCATAAACTACCACTACTACTACTGAAAAAAAAATCAGTTATTCAGAAATTGATGAGCAAACAGAATATAAAAATGGAGACGCAATGAATGCACAAAAACATCGCTGCAACGTATGCGAACCTATATCTATATGTATATAACAAATCAAACCATTCCAAAATAAATTCACTGTTAGAAAATACATAATGGGGAAACCTTATTTATGAATTGAATAAAACCGGAATGCCGTTTGACTATATTGATGTATTGTCTAACAATGCTCAACAATACTTATTAACAATGGATCAAAAATCAAAACCGACCAACCTACAACACATTCTAGCAAACACCTATTGTTTGAAATTCTGAAGAAAAACAAAAATAAATACTGCTTAAACAATATGTATAAACATATTCCCCAATCTTTTCATTTCAACTTTTCAAACACTCGCTGGCTGATAAGGTTATACACACAATTTTATAATTGAAATGAATTGATGGAAATAACATACAAGAAGAATTCGTAGAAAAACAGTTGGATTTGGATTAAGAAGCGATTTTGGATTAAGAAGCGATGAATATTTCGATTCAGTTTCTTCAGCAGAAGATATCGAATAGTCTTTTTGGGCTCTTCTTGGTAAATTTATCCATGGTTATATGCAGTGTTATACTAGACAACTTCTGGTTAGGTTTGGTCACTCAGAATTACCAAAAAAAATTAAAACATTGCTGATGACTCATCGTCTAATTATCCTTGTACGAAAGTATCGGCCTATCGAATCATTTTAATATATAATTTTAATTAAAAACTGTTTGATGCGGTGAAACTACGATTTCATAAACGATTAATAACATGTAAGAAGATCGTACAATTGAATTGAAGTCAGGTGTCGAATTCAAACGAAGTAATTAATTCAAACCTCGTCATTACACACACATCCTTGCCTAACTTTTGCGCTATTCACTGCCTGTGTAAATTTCATGGCAACTCAGACCTAACACAAAATGTCTTAGGTAATTTACAGACCTAATGCGATCGGACAAGAAAGGCAATCATTATAGAAATAAGAAATGTTTATCACACTATAATGATCTCATAGAATAAATCTGGTAACAACGAATTTCTGTCAATTTGGTTTTCGAAATTAAATTATATGACTTGACGTTTCGCGTTTCTATTTTGATTTGAGCCAATATTGTTTTAGTTTTTGTTAAAGTTATTTGTATTAATTTAAATGTTAAGTAGCACAAATCATAATACACCTGTGATTTCATGGCACAAGTAATTATACATTTACGGTTTACAATAAAAATATATCCGAAAATCAAAATAATACTAATATTATCTGTTATTAATTATATTAATGTTAATAGCATTACTAAAAAAAATCCAGACTTTTCAAAAAAGTGGTTTCGGCAAAATTGCACTTTATGGGGAGCGGCTTGAAAAAAAAAATGGTTAAATTTTCTAGTTCTACATTGGGGGTTAATAACCCTTTTTTTAAAACAATTTCCAGAACCACTGACACACATATTTATTTATTTTATTTCAATATCAGAAAATGGATTGTATAATTTTCCAGCAATTTTACAAAACTCTAAAAATGGATCTAAACATAAACATAAATTTTACAAAATATCCGTCAAAGAAAAAAACCATCAGATACTGGTATAATTTATTTTGCATGTTTGTTTGAATCCATAGCTTTCCAAACAATCATAAGATTTCCAGCAATCACTAATAATTGTGGTACTAGGTAAAATCCATTTTTGTATTATAGGAATTGGGGTAGCAACGTCCTTCGTTTCAACTGGAAGCATAGAAGAAGCACCACTTCTCCGTTCAAAACCTCCAAGTACCCACAGTCCTCCTACACGCTTACCTCGGTGGTATTTTCTTTTGCAAAACATGCTTTCGTCAATTTCTACAATCTTATCTATACCCCAAATAGATTTCATATTAAAAATAACATCATCATACGTGACTTCCATACAGAATGAAGAACAATCCATTAAGTGTGTAATTTTAAGGTATTTCGAAATGATCTTTAACTGAATATTGTCTAGCCAGAATAAGACAAACTTACATACGTCAACATATGTCAGATGTGATTTTGAAAAAAAATATTTATTTATCTATCTATCCACATCAAACACCGTAATAAAATTCATTTTAAAAACACCAACTACAGAACGCTCGAAGCTCTAATTGTCGAATGAACGCAATTTTGTTTAGCCACCTCTATCTCTCTTAGAAAGTCAGATTCCTTTTTTTATATATATGAATTTGTAAAATATTTTATTTTATATAACAACTCTCCCAATGTTTTTCTTTTCCCCTCTTAAATAGCTTTTTTTCTTATTTTTTTTAAATAAAATTTAATCTTTTGCATCCATGGTAAGACCCCAACAAATGAAATATAAAAAAAAAATGCAGGTTTTTTTTTAATAAAATCATATAATCTATTGGCAAGAGTATGATTACTGTGGCCATCCATTTTGACTATATGTTCATGTAAACAATATAATTCTAAGAAAAGCCAAGTCGCTTATTACACAACACAAATATATACACACACATAATAGTACTCTATGGCCAACACCTTTTGAATCTTTGCGACACAAAGTCTGCGTGGTGGTTGATGATTATTACACAAATTATAATAAAATTCATACACATTTTGAATATGACTTTAAAAATCAACCGTCGAGAATGAGTGATAAAACAATTAAAAAAAAATAAAAGAAAAGGAAATCATACATGACAAACACTTTTTGTCTAATATGATCGGCTCATCATACTATCGAGTATTTGAGTACCAAATTTTTTTTTACCACCCTCCCTTTTGACCATTTTTATAACTCCTTTTTTGGGAGATAGAGGTAAAATGTAATGATTAAAAAAAAAAGTGATTTCATGCACCAACAACTCTATAAACAAATTATTGTTTTTGATTTTAATTATTATTTTAATCAAATATTTCTTCAAGAAAAAATGTTCTTCTCTAGAAATGTAAAAAGAAAGGCTGCTTGCAATGTCAGTCCTTAGACAAAAGGTTTCTGCATTCGAGAAATTACGTATGCAACAGAAGATTAATTAATTTTAAAAAGATTTATCTGACATTCTTCCACTGGAAAAAAGGAACAGTTGAAAAAAATAGCGGTTAGACTAATGATGGATAACATTTAGATTACCGCGGAACTGATTTCGATGGCTTGTTAATCTGGAGTCGGATTTTAATCTAGACCGAAATATTTGATTGATTCGCTTACATTTGAGCAGTAAATGAATATTGATTGGTGCATCCAAAATTAGCATGAAATTTGTGTCATCGTTTCTTCAATAACTTTTGATGGTTTAAATAAAAAAAAAACAAAAAAGCTTGGATTTCAATTCGTTCTTCCAGAGCCGAAGCTTCAAATAAAATCTTCATTTGGCCAACAAAATTCGCGCTTAAAATATCATGTACTTTCAATACTCAAATTAATGTTGGCAGCTTTTTAGTAATTCAGTCGCGGATGCTATGGAAAACTGTCGAAACGTTCTGGAGCTCTAAAAATTAAAAGATGTTAGCGCTACGGTTGGGTTTATAAGAATTATCAACGATATGTTCGATGTAATGAATAGCCGAAGTTTAAAGGCGCCGGAATGGAAAAGTTGAACTATTTTTTTTATTTTGTGTTTGCAGGTTAGATTGATGCATTGCAGTATGAAGATTGTCAATTTCTGATAGAAAGCAGTGGAAAGACGAGTTTTATTGGCTCTGATGTTGCTCTTAAGAGTAGAGTTCAGATGTACGAGTATCAGGTGGTCCAAAAGCAGAATTTTTGCATTACGTGCAAAGCAATCCAAAATCATCTAGAGATGTTTTTTTCACTTGTTTGTTCTCGTAGCGGCCTTACTAACAACCCTTCCGCAGCAGCTTTTAAAGACGCACATTTATAAAATTATTGGTATAAAATCAACTAAAAGCCTAAGCCTAAACGGAAATTGTATTCAAATGGAAGAAGTAACCATATTATGTTTTTTGAGTTAAAAACATGCGGTCCAGAGAATAAATGCGTCAATATTTTATTTAAGAGGCGAATATTCTACTCCAGCTGCAGACACGCTACTTACTCCAGATGTATGTTATTATCTATGTAAGAATGAAAATATTTCCTGAATCAATTGTAATTGCAATTTTAAAAATACGAATCATGATGTGTTTGGTTCAATTAATTGGCGGTTTCCCCTACAATTTTTGATAACAACAGAATTATCTTAGTAAAAGCTATTATCGAAAAGTATTTAGATTTAAGAATTCATTAGGACATCAAACAAGCAATTTCAAAAGTTTCACTGAGACAAAAATGTAACAAATTAATTATTTTTAAACTTTTTTAGTAATTATACATCGAAAAGTATTAGTATTAATAATTTTCATGCCACCCAGTCATCGACTTTTGGAAAATTTGCTAAATCCGACAGTGATATATTTTCACGTATAAATTATAAAATGAAATATTTATTTTATTATTATATAAACAATAATTCAATTCAAATCTCTCTTTAAAATTAAAAAAAGTACAGTAAATTTCCTTGTATTACCCATAAATATATTCATTTCAATGCTACTATACCAAACTAGATCCGTCTATTTTCCTAAAAAAATATGGGAAGAAACTAGTAAAAGCAGATTTGGGTAGTATGAAAGCTACTTTTCCCGGAAAATATTCTAATTCATGATCAAATGTTGAAGTAACAAAAATAGTTAAAAACTATAAGAATTACTTTGTCTTTGTCTTTTAATCTTGATTCTAAAAAATATTTACCTTTCAATTTTTTGAAAATATAACTTGTTTTCGAAAATTCATAAAATATTTCTAATTTCTTATTTTAATGTAAATCTATCTAAAAACTGTACTCTACCAATCAGTATAATTTCCAATGCTATACCATACAATTATTATGCGAATATAAAAAAGCAATCGTTCGATACATTGAACTTTCACCCCAATCGCTAATTTGCATTTAATTGCTAATCCTATACAAAAAACAAATTCACATAAATCCAAATAATCCCATTCTGCTTCATTCTTCTAAGATTTAAACACACAAAGATGTCAATAGAGTAAAAATAGCGTCGTTAGACGCGAGTTTCATTATAATTTTATAGCAGCCAATTTTTGTTTCTAGTCGATAACTTTATATCTATCGAAACATATAACAATAACTATCGATAATATGCAAATAATGCACTCATTTATATAATATAGCAAATGCCGAAAATCTGACAAAAAAAGCCGCTGCGTCTTTTATAAACATATTGCACAACTGTCAAGCACGCAGCTTTTATTGATTTACCAAGCGCTCACACGAAACCCATTCGATATATACATTATAACCAACCACGACCACCCTTATCGCATTAGACACGCAACGTTTAAGTTTCAATGCACCGGGCGATGATTGGCGACGGCGGCAACGGTAACTAAACTTTGCAGACAAAACAGACGCTGTAAATATGTGCTTGATTTCGTTTAACTTGACTGGCAGTCGATGCGTCCACCTGACCGATAGATATTTACCTTTGCGGCGGAACACTGCACGGACACTCAGTCACACACACACACACATAAATACACATGCACGAGAAGATGACACTTTCGTGCCGCGTATAATCCAATTTATATGTGTGTGCGTGTACGCTGGAATCTGACGTTTAATCCAATTTGTTTCGAGTAATCCAAAATTGCTATAATACACAATCACTGCGCACTTTCACCGCACACGTATGTTTAGAGTCCCGCGTCTGGGGACACTGACACACCGGGTTTAC
This sequence comes from Bolitophila hybrida, assembly GCA_027564075.1. Classification (NCBI taxonomy): domain Eukaryota; kingdom Metazoa; phylum Arthropoda; class Insecta; order Diptera; family Mycetophilidae; genus Bolitophila; species Bolitophila hybrida. Next base: position 14,696 of record JANSTU010051840.1, read on the forward strand.
CGGATTTTACTATGCCGGGGACACGAATATTGACACAGATCACAAAATCGCAGAATCGCACTCACACATATTTACTATAAATCCTGAGTTACCGATCAGGCAAACACATACAGACACAATTCCAGAGTTCCGAATTTTTCACTCACGCGCGGAAAACTACGTTTTGGAACATGCAGGAAGCACGAAAACCCGACGACTAAGAAGACAAACGCCACCGAAAAATCGTTACGCAGAGTCTGTGGATCGTGTACGAGGGTTGATAACAGTGTACATGGCGCTCGTGTCGGTGGCTCGGGTGTGCGGCGCGCAAGCGCATTGAGGACGATGAGCAGTCAGGCAGCCCAGCATACGCGTGTTCTCCTTGTGCTTACGAAAGTCCGGATAGGACGGAACAAGCGATACAGCGGGGAATGCTGCAATTTGGTTGTGTCTGTTTTGTGATGCGTATTTGTGTGTGTATGTTTTGTGCATTGGTTTTTTTGTTTGTGTGCGTTGTGTGGAGAACAGCGGTCAGTGAGTTTTTTTTTCTCCTGTTTATGTAGTATAAAGCCAGGATGACAAAAGGACACATCGAAACACGTGCATTTATGTTTTTACATGATTTTTATAGAATTGTATACAAATATATATATATTTATGCAATCGAATACAAACGTTTTTTTAATAACCGCTTAGAACAAAATATAATCGCATTAATATATTAAACCTGAAAAATCATAATTATTATAAAGAGTTTTAAATGTATTCTACAATGAAAAAACGTTCAGACTAACTGATTACTAACGACTTAGTATTGTCATTATTATCCGTAACGACTAATAAAGGCGACTGTTTACACCAACAAAAAACCACAATTCATTATTATTATAATATTGTCATTGAATGCCAAACATTTATTTTGTCATTATGTTTTTCGGCCATTGTTATTGAGTATTGTGTAACCTTGATGTCGCTGCATGATAGGATACAATTTATGATGTGGTTTTCCAGCATTATCATTTTGATTTTTCTTGACGCTTAGCGATCGCTAGCAGCCCAAGTTACCGAAATTAAAGAACTTTCATTAAAAGTAGCTGAAGTTCCTTTATGGTATAATAATAATTTTTTGGTCATATTTTTTGAGATATCTAAACACTAAACACTAAACACTTGATATATCTAAACACTTCGATCTGCTGGCCGGGATTGGACCGGCGACCTCCCATAAGCCAGGCCAACGCATTAACCCACTCGGCTATGGCTATGGTACCTAAGGTGTACATAATTATTATTACGAAAATTAATCTTTAAAGTGATTTTACCGTTCATAATAATAATTTTTAGTTTTTTATCTATAAAATAAATGCATATTATGAAAAAAAAACTTTTAGGGCTTTTTTCTGTCACTATTTCAGATGAAATTTAGATTCCAAATGGCTGATGTAGCTTCCCTGCAATAATGCCAGAATCGGCGTAGATTTCTATTTGTGGAATGCTCCACAACTGTACCTGTTGATCTGAACCCAGAAATGTATTAAACTATAGATACATGATGATCCTAAGTGCAAGTGAATTGCCTACATATATATTATAGAAAGTTGCCACAGCCTTTTTCAATTCGTCGATCCTGGATGTCAAGATGGCAAGTCCGTAATACAAAATAAGGTCATCCTGTTTCGTACCAACGGACTCTTCCGCACATAATGGTTTCATTGTTGTTTTAGAGTTTACATATACTTTAATTACCAAAAGTCGTTGTTTGTTAAAAGTATTTTTAAAGTAGACACAGTATATACAATTTGGAGTTCATTATGGATACATTTAGAACTCTAAATGAGTATTATATGTTTTAAATTTATTGATATAAAAAAGGACATACTTATCTATTACATATTATTTTATTTAATATAAACATATAAATATATTTATAAATAACAAAAAAAAAACAATTTGGGAAGATTTTGATTCCACAGAATAAATATAAACATGGAGATAAAACTATTTCTCTCTATTACTCTTTTGAGTAAAAAATCATTCAAACTTCCATGCTCATCATCAGTAATAAACTCATACGTACACCTGCCATTTTCACTCACATTCCATCTCCGTTGCCAGGTTTTATGCACTCTATTAGTCAGAAGGACTCTTAATTCCACAAAAACGATATCCCATTCTACAAGTGCAATCGACATGGTTACTTTAAAGAGCATAACGTGTTTTATGTCCAGAAGGCAGTTCTTCTAATAGTATTGAGAGATCGTCCTGCATACCTTCCATACACGCAAGCATCGCCACTATATGGCAACGGTTGTTTTCAGTTCTGCCATACTGATACCTAGTCGTACTATACCAGGCACTCATGGGGACAGCCTCTCTGAACTACTTTCCATTCAGTATCATTGTCACACACGCTTTTCGGTCCCTATAATAGATTTGCCACAGTTTCTCCTCATCGCACCCTAAATTTGAAATTTTCGAAAGAATATTCTACTCTAAACGCTCCTGTAAAGTCGACAAAAATTTCCAATACATATTTTATGTCGGATCTGTCGACCATCCCCTAACTTTCTCTGTCGACCGGCCCTTTATGCAGCCAAACTAATTGAATTCAAAGGGGGAATTACGATCGCACAGCAACGGACCATTATTCGCTCAAGAATTTCCCCTAAAACTGACAGAATGCAGATTCATTCATTCATTGATTCATTAATTCATGCACATAATTCATAAAAATCTGTCCATACGTTATAAACCTACACAACTTTTATACAGCTCCACATGAGTTTTCATGGTTGAGTACCTACCAGGCTCGTCCCAGGTGGCGGATAGGTGGCCTGTCGGCTGTGGCGATGAAGATACAGCAGAATTGTGGACACACATTCAAGAGATAATTGGTTTATTTCATGATCCTTAAGTGGGTGCCCTCTACTGTCAAAGACGGGTCGGTTGTGTGGAAGTTATCGGCTTACCGACAGAGATTCCTTTATTCTTTCTTGTGAAGGATTCATCTTGTCCGTTTCCAACGATGAGGTTTGATCGCGGACCACTTCAAGACTTACTCTAAGGTGTTATACTCACCGTGCCGAGAGAAAGCCTGAGAAAACTGCCTATGAAAGGGTCTCTGTCGCTGTGGAGCTCTCACTACCCCTATTCTCGTGGGACTTATTATGGACACAATTACTAAAAATTCACATTTAATAAAAACATAGAGATGTTTTGCCGACAACACAGCCTCACACACAAATGACACACAACACGACAGCACTGAGGCAAGTATTTATTATTACTCCACAAACTGTGATTTCGATCGCACCGATCCATATCCATGAAGCAGGTCCATTCACTTCACTGGCAAAACCCGCAATCACGTCTCAACATCTCTCGAGGTTAAACAAGGGCAACCATCAGCCCTCCTCTTCTGGAAACAGGATAGGAAACCTGGTGGGAAGAAAATGAGTTTTTGACAATTTCGCTTCAAGTGGATCGTCAACAACTACACAAAACAAGTCTCCGAGATTCTATCGAAGGAGTCCAAAATCAATCGCCGCTAGACTAGCTAAGAAATCGGCAAATGATGAAAAGAAAAAGGCAGGTCTGTAGCAAATGAACAGCCGCCTGAAACTGCCACAAACGACGTGGAAATACAAGAAATAAGGCTGCTTTCACGGCTGGGAGAAGACCTAGGTCAGACAGAGGAACAGCGAGCGGATCTTGACCCAAAAAGTACGGACGTCACAAAAAAAAGTAAAGTGACTTACTGAAAGGCGAATTTAGCATCGCCATTATACATGAGGATGTTGGTAAAGAGCCCATAAGATTAGAACAGGTGAAACTAATCAAGAGGCCTATGGGGTACGATATAAACGCTGCATGTGGTGTGCAAATTTTCTCCAAAATTGAAATGTCGGGTCACATAAAAGGATCCTTCAAAAAAATGTGCTTCAACGAAGGCACAAAGAAGAAGTTTGAGTCCAGAGTACCGCATTGGACCGACCTCTGGGAAGTGTCCAAACTCACCGTTGTGGAAACGAGGAATCTACCTCATTCTAAAAGCGGATGTGTATTCTTCCCAAGAAAGGAACTACCCAACATATTATTCTCTTTTATTAAACCAGAAATATTAGGTTCCGTTTTGAATGATATCTATACGAATATAGTGCATACTCACTATTCTATGTAATTGACAATGTATTGCATGTACAAGGTAAATGTACGTATTTAAAAACATTTCATAAACTAATTTATATAATGCATCTGACTTTATGCATCCATTAAAGAATTTTGAATAATAAGGACATATCTATTTCTTAAATGCGCGCATCCGCAAACCAGTTTGACGAAACCTTTAAATACACGCACACTTCACACACCAGTTACATAATCCCCACACATAATTTCACAAATGCTCCTCCGTCACCGCTGTCGCCATTTTATACACATTATACACATACATTGTAGAATATATATAGAATATAGAATATATATATATATATATCATTGCACATTGAAAGTTCGTAGAGAAGCTCACCCCATTTCAAGACATACATCGTACATATATGCACTTTAGTCAAATTCATATCGATGTATATATAGATAAACATATACTATAAATATATTCTTAATATATCATATAGCTTAAAGTTTAAGTTTCCCAAAGTGTGACACATTTTGTGGATATGCGACATTTGGTTTTCCAGCCTGTTTCACATGTACGCACTCACAAATATCGTTAGCTCACTAAACTATAAAACATATTCATATACTCGTATGTATTATATCTAATGTCATTTTGAATATTATAGACAAGTTCGTCAGAGGGAACTTAAAAGTTTTTCTACGCGCTATGCAAATATGTATTACATATCTTGCGACAACTGGTAATATATTCTTGACTTTCAAATTGGGGAGTACGTGCGTTGAATACGGATTTGTGTATCTTACTTACATATCTAAAAATATCTGATGATCAGAGTTTGAAGTTAACATTTCATGATTTTTTTTAGAATTCATTGGTCTGGAATTAATAACTTTATTAACTGCGCAGACCAAACGAATTTTTTTTAAATTTGAATCAAACATGACACCCAATATGTCCAGGTACCATTTTTTTTTTTTCTCTCAATTTTTCCAATACACATTTTTCTTGTCTCTCTCAGGTTTCTTTACCATCCGTTACATGGTATTTTGCTACCATTCTTGAACCAATAAATCGTGATGAGGTTCCTTTTTCATCCGCTTCTGTCGAAATTGTCTGAAACAGCTTAATTTTTACTATGTTGTAAACAAAGAAGCGCAGCGCATATAAGTTGTAAATGTATTTTAATAATTTAAATGTATAAATATTGAAAACTATTGCTTCTATACGTGTTTTTCATATCATATCAATAGCTTCTATAAAAGTTACTTTCTTTGAAACGGACAGACGTGTTAAAAACATTTCTTTTGCAGACGCTGTGAAAGAGATTGATTGATTAAATCATTTACTGACATTACAGTGTAACAACTATTTCAAATTAAAATTTGCATAAATAAAATACCATACCACTACGCTGTGAGAGATTAAATTAAGTAAATCAAAATCCTTGCACAGTTGCATGGACAAAATTGAGTTAAGCGTCTCTTTTTATAATTTTCAGATAAATGATCCTAAAAAACATAAACTGAGCTACGGCTGCAATGTTTTTCAATTAATTTTTTGTTATGTAAATTGTTTTATGAACATTGTTTCATTGTTTTTATGTAAATTGATTTTATTTAATATTTAATTTTTTATTTATTTTGTACACAACAATATTAACAAAGTAATATATAGAGTACAATGGTATGAATAACAATAAGGACATTCACAAAATTAGGTAAATAATTATAACATTTTTTTGTTAACAGTGTCATCAACAGGGACATTCTCCCCAACTGACCTTTATTTCTCTTTATCACATACATTTTTTCAATATCACATTGTCATCAC
>JANSTU010051851.1:0-20637 GCA_027564075.1 Bolitophila hybrida
TGAAGGCTATTCCGGAAATTGACTTTAACAACTGTTTCGAGGATTGGAAAAAACGTTGGCGAAAGTGTATTGGGGCCAGGGGGGATTATTTTGAGGGGAACGAAATAGATTTGGCAGAATAAATAAAGATTTTTAATATTATGAACAAAGTCTTACTAATTTTTGCCCACAGTAGTATAATATATATTTTTTTTTTATAGTTTGAATTTTGTCACTTGTTATTAATCTTCAAACGAGAGGAAAACCGATCGAACGTGAAAAAAAGTTTTGTATTGAAAAAAATGACGAGGCAATTACAACGAAAGTGGACGAGCGAGGAAACGATTACTTTAATCGGTCATATCGAGGCGAGTCGATGATTGTGGTATCCAACAAACCCTGACCGTATGAAAAGGCATTCGGTTCACGATGCCCATGTGAAAATTTCCAATGAAATGTCAATCAATGTGGATTCTGTGAAAAAAAAATAGCGGTTTGCGGGCGCAAATGTCTGGTAAGTTTGTTTATCGTTCATATATTTTTCAATATAAGTATTGTGACGTTTGTTTACATTAAAATGGAATGTTTTTTTACAGGTGATTAAGGCCCCCGGACCCGCCGAAGCGGTTCTGTTGGAGCCGAAGCATATTTACCTCGTTGGGAGTTCTATTATTCGGCGCTGGAATTCAGGTTTGTGCATCAAAATGCTGGTAAGGTGAATTGATTTTTTTTAAATCGTTTGCCATGGGACTTGGCCCTCGTTACAAACGTACTCTAAAAACTCGGTCTGATTGTGCTTTGACACCAATGTCGGTCGCTGCGGTCTCATCTTTAACGAGTCAAATTTGATTGGGCCCTCCTGTCTCCAATGATCGTTTTCAAATATGCCCGGCGGAGCGTACAAACGACGACAATTTCTCGTCAATAGAAAATTGTGAAGCACGCAAACGGCGTTTGCAATCGTTCTCACACGAAGCGGTGGCAATTCGACGTGCGCGGGAGACGCGATTGTTGTACACTCTCTGCTGATCGTTGAGGACTCGAAATGGAAAAATCTTCATTATGTGTCTGTGTAGCGGAAACGCTTCATCTGCTACGATAACGAAAGGAACAGGAGTATCTCTGAATGACAATGATCTTGGTGTAAAAAAAAAATTAAATCAATTATCTCGAAAACGTTTTTTTTCAAAAGTTCGTTAACATTTTAACTAAAAATTTACTTGACCGATCCTTTAGAAATTTTAAACAGTAAACAGTAAATCAACAGGTAACCACGATTTAAATATTTTTTTACCTTTTTATAATAACAAAATCACCGAAATTTGGCAGCGAAACCCTTTTTTTCGCTGTCACTGACTTATTTATTGACATTTCAATTGTTTTTTTTCCAGATGGTATACTATAACGTGAATATGGAATAAATAATGAAACATTATACATATCTCCAGAAAAAATAATGAAATTATGCATTTTTTACCAATAAAGGATGATCTTTGAGTTCATAAAAATGGTTTTGCAAATTCAAATTGTAGAAATGTTGAGGCTTACTTTTCTATTCACATCCAAAATTACATAGGTTCTGTTCGAAACAAAGGATACGGTCTGTGCTAGTCTACAAGAACACACAGTATGCCATTAAAAATATTAACTTTTCATCTAGGTAATTTTTTTTGTCGAGATATTTCGATGTCTTCACGTAAAAACATTAGCTTTGTATAAAATACAGATTTTCATATTATATTGAAATGCAAATGCACAAATCTACTGAATAACATATAGTTACTGAAATGTGCATTTTATGTCGAATTAAGCATAACGAACATTATTATTGTATGTTCATGAAATGACTATGCAAAATATAGCACACAGCGAAAATACCGAGCATAGTTTTCATTTCACTTTGCAATTTTCATTTCACTTAGGTTTTGCCGTTTGAAGCATAAGTTTGCATTGTGCAAAATTACATCTATGTAGATTATAATATATATATTTTATAGAAGCTCCTCTTATCTATGTGTTTGTATGTGTGTGTAGTATGTGTCATATAATAATGGTTTAAAGTTTAATTATATAGTAAAAGTACACACATACACACACGGTTATAAATGTGTGCAAAGTACAATCGCACATTCAATCTAACTAAAAATACACATATATATACAGAGTAAAATAGAAAATATACAATCACAACAAGCCGGCACGAGACAATAAACTTATAATTTATTTAAAAACTAATTCCGAATGTCAATAAACACCGGCTGCACACAAGAACCAACGTAAATTGAAATGCACATTATTTAATTTAATCGAAAGTGCAATAACGAAAATAAATGCATTTGTATATGATTCTATTAATACAAATGCCTTTGAGTGTTTTTTTTTTTAACTGTACACACGTACACAGGAACACAGTCATGCGCACACATATAAATGCAATTCCGTTATATATTTCTCACGTGCACTTTATTTTACGTTCCTTGGAACTCGCGTGTGGATGTGCAGTGGAAGCGACCGACGACGTGCACATCGACCAAACGGGTTAAATTCACTTGACGTACTGAGCGCCGGTTACGCGAAACGCCCGCCGTTTGCATCAAAACAATTTCGGCTCACTTTCACGCAGAACGACTGTACACATACACTCATTTATTCTACAAATGTATACAAATGTACCGAACTATATACTTCTAGGAATATGTACTAACTATATGCGAGTGCATTATACAGAATTTGATATTTTGTATATGTAGTCCAATTTGCATTGATCACTAGCTTACAGTGCGAATGCTCACGTGAAAGTTAATACTCGGATTGTTAGTAAGTTGTGAGAAGCTCTCGCGCATAAATGTGAAAACACACAACTGAAGCATATAGTTAGTTTTATAGCCAATTTAGAGACATGGACAATGGACATTCGTTGAATATAGGTAAAAACACCATATAACAGTAATTATTGTACAATGTACTTGATCAACAGTGTACACATACAAATACATAGTAGTTTTTATTGCATCAATAAATAACGCAGTAGGAATAATTTTTATTACTGTGTTTAAAAAAAATATATTAAACTTCAACATTCTCAAATATAAGGTTGTCAAATATCTCCCTTCCGCATTTTTGTCTTTTGAATTTCGCGGCTATGTACATAGCGCTACAGAGCTCGTATCGGGCAATACTATACATCATTTGAAAGGTCTTGACATAACCTACAAAACGATGCTATGATTAGTTTGGATACTGCGTTCAAAAGTTATAGACATGTAAACATGGAGTATTTTGAAGTTTTCCTTCGTTAAAGGCAAATCCGCTAGAGAAACGTTCCGTGAGATTAATGGTGTTTTGGGAGATGGTACTCTATCACTTCGAACCGCGGAGAAATGGTTTCGACGATTCAGAGCCGGTGAAAACTACACCATGGATAAGCCAGCCGGCGGAAGACCTGTGACGACGATCAAATCATGGAAAACATCGAGTTAGATCGGCATGTGACATCTCCTGACATCGCCCAGGAGATGGGAGTTAGTCACTAAACCATTTAAAACAATCTGCAGAAGGCTGGATTCAAAAAAAAGCTTTATGTTTGGGTGTCGAATGATTTGACGCAAAAAAACCTTCTGGACCGAATCAACGCCTGCGATATGCTGCTGAACCGGAACGAAGCGGATGGTGACTGAACATCGTTGTATATAAAAAACAACATTTGCCCTGCAAGGTAATTAGAGTCACGTCATGGTAAATTAAGACACCTAACCATAAAGATAGTATATTTTTTTGAAATGTAATTTATGTGATACCGTATCAAAAGCCTTCGAAAAGTCATGCAAAACCATTTTTTTCGCAATAATTGTAAATTGTTTTGGTCAAAGATTTTTAAAAATATAATCAGTAACTTTGAAAAGTGCTGTTGAAGTTCTGTTGCTACCAGTAAATCCAGATTGAAAATCGTTCATTCATTCATGCCAATCTCAAAGGCCTTCAAATGTGCTGCAAAAATAGGACAAGTGGCGGTAAGTGATTATTCAAACGTCCTAAAACGACGTATAAATGCTTCCAATACGTACATTTATTCTGCTATGCTATGACAGTTACTATCGTGTTTTTAAATCTTAAACCCATTCCATATGTTATTTAACAAATTCACAAATTTACGTTTGGTTATTCTGAAAAGTTATTTAAAATGTATTAAAAAAGAAAAAATACCTTGCACTAGTATATAATGTGATTTGTGCACAGCACAAGTGATTAAAGGATACAATGAGAATGAGATGGAGTATTTACTAAACAATCATAACCGCTTTGGTTTGGTGATTTCAATACGAAAGATTTACTGTATAGCGCCCCTCCCTTAAAAATTAAAGTAAGGTTAATTTGGTCAAAAAATAAACATATTATAATATTTTTTTTTAGATGACAATTTAAGGTAAGGTTAATTTGTAAAGAAAGTTTCAAGCTCTCCACTGGTGACTCGAAAAAATGTTGTTTTGTCACTATTGTCACTGGATAATCTGAAATATAATATAAAAATGCGTTTATTAGGTTGAGTCGAGTTTTTGTTACTCCACTGTGTTACTCCACTCTAGCATATTAAATTGCCTAAAATGTGCCCAAGGGTCCTAAGAATAAGATACAACATCATTTATAAGGTGTAATTTTGTGCTGCGCGTTTGGAGCAAGTATAACGCAACGCTCTACGATCTTACAATTTCTTGTGTAAAAAGTAATGAATTACATGTTTCATCTAAGATGCCATAGATGGCAATAGTAATATGAGAAAAATTGGCACACAACCATAGTTGGTCTATCTCCTCTGAAAAGCTTTTTTCTCAAGATATACAAATGATATTTTTATATTAGATGTAATTGTATTGCAATTACGATCGAAGTAGGCACCATTCGGCAACATTAACATCCTTCTTATGGATAATGGCGGGTCCGTTCCACATACCCAGTCACAAATGAATGAACATTTTTTGTGTAGACAAATTTTCATTTTTGTACCTGGGTTTGAACTCACGTCCCCCGGTTTGGCTGTGATTATTTTTGAGTTCAAATGTGTACCATTTTTGCAAGAAGTTATATAAAAAATCCCAACGTTTATCTCGAGCTTTGTGTATTTAAAATTGAAAAAGTTTTTGGTCCATAGTCACAATTGGAGGAGTAACCTTTCCGGCCGCGGAGATGCCGGGCGTACAGTAAAAACCCTGCTCAGTCGCCTTTCTGTTTTCGATAGCTAAAATATATTTATATAAACACTTCAATGTATAGGCAATAAAGACTCCAAAACATAATGTTAATGTTAATCATGAAATTAGGTGATTATTAACGCTCTAGAGTGGTTTAAATACATTGTAAGCATATGTAAATATAAATTATATAGATCACTTTTTTCAATTTTTAGAATACATCACGTGCCTTTTGTCCTATATGACAAAAAGCGTGTGCACTATAAGATAATGAAAGTGCATACTCTCATAATTACTCATGCGCTTGTGACATACACAAATAATAGCTTTCAACTTGTATGTTAAATTTTATCCGCCCATATCAACTGTTATGTAGCTTTAGTGCTTTTATAATCGCTTTGATGGCACTTTTAAAAGCTTTCAGAATTATTATACTTTGAATTCTGCTATTTGTATGCATATATATATATATATATATATATACATTGCATATATTTGTCTTTTTATTGTTTTCTTTGCTTAGTTTTTTTGTTTAAAGTGAGTTAATGTGGGATAATTTTTAAATAGAAACCTGACAATGTGCTCGTTCACTGTATATACGACTTGTTTGAAATAACATCTTATGCACAATGATAATTATGTTTATAGTTTTATGTTTAGTCGTCCTACATTTAAAACGGCTCTTTATTATGTGTATTTATATAAATAAAAAAAAACAAATGAGTTAAATATTGATGTGATAAAGAATACATTTTGTGCAGACAACATGTTTCCATTAAAACCGAAAAATTTCACTGATAAAAAAAACACTTCATCGAACAACACTCGTAATTAAAATGGAAGATTCTCCAGCTAAAAATTCTATTTTTTTAGGATACTAGCTGACATGGCAAACGTTGTTTTGCCTAAAAAGATTTTGTTAAAAATTTAATTTGATTTTACTCTACGTATATATATGAGTATACATAAGAGTATATATAAAAGTATAATATATAAGTCTGTAAGAAGTTTCGAGACGAATCTAGTAACGTCTAGTCCAAAAAAGGTCTAATATTTTATCATCAATTTTAATAACTCAACTAAACATCCCATCTCAACAATAAATTATCTCTCTTTCATCTCTCCCATACCCCCTATCACCCATACCACTAATCCCTTCCTGCCTCATTCTCTTTCTGATGTCCTTTCTCCCTCTATCTTTCCCTCGCTATTCTTCATCCTTCTCCTTTTTCCCTCTCTCCTTCCTTCCCACCTCCCCTTTTTCATTCCCTATCACCTTCCCTTCCTCATTCACTTCCTCCTTCCCGACAAAATGGCTTGGCGATAGACAATGTTCTTGGTTCTGTTGTGTGGAGCATATAAAAAACAAAGACGTTTAGTTTCTCAACTCTTGAACACGCCACGTACAACTGGCCGTGTGATAAACATGTTATACAGCTTCGGTTGATTCAGCTGTGGATTAAAAATGATTTGATTCTAAATGTCGATGTCCATTTTTCGCTGCCAGAATTAATAAAACGGTCATATTTGTATTTGTGTATAAAGAAGGAGGGATGAAAGGGTTAAAAAAATAGAGGGTTAAAAATTAAAGATTAGGAGTTTCTGCACACAGCCGTACTATTTTAGGGTTCGTGAAAATTATACTTTAGGCGGGGTGACAGTTTAAATTCAAAAAACAATGACAAAAACAAATAAATTTTTAAAACAACACCCGGGAGTTAGGGAAAAAATAATGTTTAAAGGGTGTTTGTGTTTTTTTTTGTTTATAATTATTTAATTTATAAGGTACTGTAAATATCTATTTTTTTAAAAAAAAGAAAAAGGAAATCGGACGTTTGTGGGCGGAGTTATGTTTATATTATTGCAACTTACAGTTTTTTACATGTAACCAGATAGAGTATATATAATATATAAGATAAGTGCACTCACATCATCCCACTTATTTCACATCTAAAGAACAATATCGCATCAAATAACTTACCTCTGTGGTGATGTGGAAAAGTTATAAAAAAACCGAAATAAAGGTGTTGGCCATAGGGTACTATTCCTTGGCCCTCTATCCGCCGTTCTCAGTGTTGTTTTCCCTTAGCGTGACTGAAAAGGTTTTGTCCATAGGGTTCTTTTCCTTGGCCCCTCTATCCGCCGTTCTCAGGGTTGTTTTCCCTTAGCGTATCTGAAAAGGTGTTGGCCATAGGGTACTATTCCTTGGCCCTCTGTCCTCCATTCACTGGGTTGTTTTCCCTTAGCGTGACTGAAAAGGTGTTGGCCATAGGGTACTATTCCTTGGCCATATATCCGCCGTTCCCAGGGTTGTTTTCCGTTAGCGTGATTTAAAAGGTGTTTTCCAATCTTAAATGATCAACAAAAAATTTTAAAAAAAATGTTGGGCAGAGTGCGGAAACTATTAATCTTTAATTATTAACCCTCTAATTTTTTTAACCCTTTCACCCCCTCTTCTTTTTACACAAATACCAAAAATTACCTTTTACCCTTATCTGCCTTAAGGGTTGTCCAATTTTATTATATCCCACACTCCTGGGTATCACCTCCCCCCTTCTCAAATAATGACATTTACTGTTTTTTTTAAAACTTTGACGCCGATAGCGTCGATTTTTTTTTTGTGGTTTTGGGATCTATAAATTACCCCAAAAAAGGGGGGGGACTTTTTCTCAAAATCGAGTTTTCGCTCTCCTATACTTTCGCCAAATTACCTAATGAAACAACACTGTTTTTAATTATATTACAGATGCAATAAGAATGTATTATCTAACAGTTTCAATATGGCCTTCAGGATGGACATTCTTTACATAAATGTACTACTCTACAGAAGATTTTTGGAACACAAAAATCAGTTAAATAAAAACATTCAAACGAATTACATATTATATTATATTCAAGGAAAGAAAGAAATAAACTACTTCTGGACATAAAGGCGTAATGCAATAAAGGTGACTAACATATTTGTGGTCCCTGGGCTGTGTGCGAATTTTCTGTCAATAAGCTAATTGACCGAGAAGGGTCTGCGCGTGGTGTTTGAGGGCAAGCGTTGCTGGCCGTCAATGGTATGTACAAACTCAATATGGCACCCTGACATTTAGCGTATTCAACTTCGACAATGAAATAATGGCGAAATGTGAAGTATGCGTGCTTGGAAAGCACTCTAGGATGCCGGAAGACATTCTTGCGGACGGCAGGAATAATACATCAGTTGACGGAACCTTACAGTACAAAATGATGTGGCTAAACGTGTAAATAGTACAATGTTGAAGCAAAACTGCCAATTAAATTTTGGGCGGAAGCAGTTTGCATACCTTATCAACACGTCACCTCACATCATGCTATATAAAACAACTTGAAAGGTTGACACCAAATCGTTACACAGCGAAAACGTACCGCAGTTGTACGAAAAGACTACATCTCATATGCTACAGACATTCATAGTGTATTTCGCGGACCAGAAACAGTGGAGGAGTAATCCAAATGTAGAACGTTGGAAAAATGCAATGAATGAAGAATTCAAATCATTCCGATTCCGAATAAATGATTTTATAAAACAGCGAAATTAGATTTGGAAATCTATCAAATGGATGCAGAAACCGGTGATTACAAGGTGATATATGCAGCAGCCGCAAGGTATGGAGGATGGTACCAGATCTTTATATGGGCTAAATTAAACCAGTCGTATTTGGAACGAGAAACTAGCGAAAGTAGCGAATTGAACAACATAAACAACATAATTTAAGTACTTGAAAGAAGTGCTTGAACGATTTGGAAAATAGACAATTAGATGTTGCCAAGCAGCGCTTCAGAACGAGAATAGATGGAAAAGATTCCATATCAGGTGAATATATTCAACCATAACTGCGGAAAACACTTAACTTATCGACGCGATGAAAAATAAGATCTTCTTGGATATTGCGATGCAGATTGGGCAGAAGATGTGACGGTCGACAATCAGTAACAGGTTATGTTTTCTTGTGAGGCGAAGCTAATCTAACTGCTTTACACATGCTAGACAATAATGAATGAATCAGTACTGGTACCATAACCGGTCATGCACTAATTCTGACAAAGTCGTCATTCAAAAATCCGAAAAAATCCAAAAAACCGCTATACTCCTTTGAAAAATCTTTCAAGGTTGTCATACCAAAAAAGGGAAGAATGGCACAATGAGAGCCACTTCACAGGAAGTAGATCTACTATCTTCACTGAGGGCTCCAGAGTGGAACGCCTATCAGGTGCTAGAATCAAAGAAAGTTGAGAAAATATAATAAAGCTTCACATACCACTTGGAAACTTTGTAACAGTATTTCAAGCAGAGATACATGCGATTATTATGGATGCACAAATCCGTCAGGGCAAATTAGGACTCCTAACCAACGGGAATGTGTTGTGAGTGTTAGAACACTGTAGCTCTAATAGGAGTAGCATAGAACAAACAGCACATAACCATGACCTGAACAGTCGTGTGAACCCGTAATCGTCAATGAATCCGGTGTGCAACATCGCACACTGGCCCTATGTCCACAAATGATTACAGGATCTAATGAGAGAGAGATACAGACACACATGAATAAACTTCATACACTGAAATGGGAGTCACTTGACACGTGTAGACAAGCTAAATCTATATTTAATAAACCTAAGTGACTCTTTTTTCTTAATTAACACTGGCATGCGTAAGCTTACAAAATTGGTAAATATACTAATAGGTCATTGTTTTTGACACCACCTCCACAAAATCCGAGCTATAGATTCGCCATTATGCAGAGGTTGTAACATGGACAACGAAAGACTGGAACACTTTCTCTGTCAGTGCCCAATGCTCCAGAGGAACAGAACTGTTCACCTAGGCACGCCAATAACTACAATCGATGTAATCAAAGAATTAAGTATCAAGAACATCACAGCCTTCGTTGAGAGCACAAACTGGTTCTCGGAAGAAGATCGCGGAGGATCAATAAAAATTAAGTTGCACAATGGGCCAATATTATGGTCTGCGTGCCACGAAATTTGTATTTTCTATCTACATATTCTGAAGAAAATGAAAGAAAATAAGTTGGCTCAGATTTGGCGTACCATTAGTTCAAGTCTTGTTGGTGCCTTAGAACTGACAAATTTATAATATTATTATTTGTTGTTAACAACATAAGTAATATAAATAAAAACAAATATTGATCATCTTGTAGAACTAATAATATATAGGTCATCTGGTAATTTATCCTTATCAGTAAAGTAATTAAAAATATTTAAAATTTAATAATTTTTTATTTAAATAATTTGTTTCTGTGTACCTATCTCTAAATCATTTTTTTAGATTTTTAAAGCTTTTATTTGTGCATAAATATAGTAAAGTGTGTCAGTATCAGTAGATAGACGGCATTACATTTAATCCTAGTTTGATGTTAAAAAGCATTCATAATAACGCAATTCCAGTTAGTAAAACTAACGAAATTATTATTTCAAATGCAACATTTCATACATTTTGGCGTATAATTACAAAATCAATGTAAACCCACACTTCATTCAATCAATCCCGGCCAGCCAGTTATGTATATATTTGCAATTAAAAACCTGCACGGGGAAGTAATAAACTATAATATATTATACACAATATCCATTTAGTCAAATTTCATAAAACTCATAATTCTGTCAATGGTGCAGGCTGCCCTCTGTGCATTGGTGCAAAATACAAAGTCATGCATTTGATTAACTGCAACTGCAAGCTCACATGCAAATCAAATTTGTTTGTGTTTTAGTATAATCTATTTAAAAATGTTTAATTTATTCAGAGCTTATACTAAATAATATTTGTTATCATATTTAAATATGCTAAACCAAGAAGCGCACTATACTCCGGAACGTCTATCTTCAGAAACAATCAACTCCCAGCAGCCATAATACAAACAAACACACTCAACCTGATTTACATGTACTTGTCGTATTTACAATGCACCAGCAAACAAACACACACACACACACTCACATACAATGAACATTTATATATTTTTATACACTGCCAGCGAGCATTATTTATGGGACACCCTGCTGCGATCCGTGAAACTAAACAGATTTTCCAATATAAGCTAAGACGTCGACGCTGCGTGGATTGAGTGCGTCTAGATTTTTTTGATACAATTTAATATTTTTGTTGTTCTTTACGATTACGAGCAAAAGTTCACGATTTTCGAATATAGTTTATTACCTTTTCGTATAAACGGAATGTGTCAGAATGTGTTTGTGTGTATGTGAGAGAGCATATGAATATCATATATACATAAATAAAAATTACAGTGTATTGAGTAAATTTAGTATATTTATAAAATATTCAAGCATAACATATATTTTTAAATGAAAAGTTATGGCACGTGATCGATTTTTAGAGCACGCTGTGAATGGTATTAGCACCCAGTCGAACGGTTGATTGAAGTGCGCTCGTGTGAGAAGAGGATTTCATACCAAAAAGATAACCTGCACAAATCCGGGTCGGCTAATTGGCACCCACCTTTAGAAATTAAATTAAATATAATATTAATAATACTAAAATGCAGAATTTATGGCACTTTTACTTACCTGACGATCTAATTTACTTTATATTAAGTTCACGCTAATTATTACCGTTAAACTGTGCATGTACATTAAGAACGGCTCAAATTAGCATATACGATATGTTTTCTGTACGTTTCGATTGTACGCTCACTTAAAAATCAGTATGTGACCAAACGATTAAAATACCACAAAAGCCCAGAGTCGTCAGCTCGTCCGCGCATACGATTTAGCTTCAATTAATTTTGATCCTTCGTCGGTCGTTCGTGCGGTCAACAAAATAATTAATAACTTCTGTCCAGCGAAAAATATATGCATTTTATGTCAACAGAACAGAAATTAAACAGCGCGACATACAAATAATGGTGCATATATAAATATATAAAGACGCTCTTTTCATATATACTTGAGTGCTTCTTCATCTCGCGCAATGAATTTGAATGATAAAAGACAGAAACGAGTTTTCCTTTCCAAATATAATAATAATAATAATAATAATATATAAAATAATACATTCTCGAATTATTGTCCCGCGATAAATTCGTAAAGATTTTATTTTGTATCCCACTGCGAGTGGGAAGATTTGAGTGGACGATTAAAGTCAGTCAACTCAGAAATTTTACAATTTAATGTTAGCGCAGTGCACTTAATTGCAGTCGCCAAAAAAATATTCTTTCTGCAGTTCAAATTCTCTTTTATTTAAATAATTGTTTTTTTGGATTTTTTTTTTAATTTAAGTTCTCTAATTGATTTACTTTCTAAAAAAATCAAAATTATGTTAAAAAGTTTGAATATTTTTATGGAAATATAAGTATTTCAAAATATTTAGGAATAATTTTTTATTACAATCAGTTTTTTACTTTTTTGTAATTTTCTAAGAATTAAAGTAAGAGTAAATCGATCGATGTGGTGACACTTTTTGAGTACAATCTTTGCTGAAATCAAGCCAAACAAATGTCTAGACACGGCAATAATAACTGCTAGTATAATTTGACTTTTTCGTCGAGCACTAGTCTTTAGAATAACGTATTTGCCATTGTGTTTGGTTTATCTATAATACTTTTTTCAGTACGTCTAGTTTCACTGCTCTTACCCCGTAAAGAACATAATATTGGCTAATCTAGACTTTCTCTCTTTATCTACATTATAAAATATATAAATCAATGAAATCGTAATATGTAAGACTCCAATAAATGTATCTTCATACTTATGTATATAAACATGTTCGCAGTGTTAAAACTTGAAATCCAGTATATTTTATACACTGTTACAAATATATGCACTTACGTATACTCGAATAAGTTTCCAACACAGGACGTATATGTAATAAAATTGCAGTGCGATATATATTTATTAAGTGCATTTATAAATGTAGCATCTCCATAAGCTAATTTCGGAGTCGTCAGTGTCACATTGTTAATAATGAAAGCTATAAACACTTCAAATTGCACATATATATATAATATATATATATATATATATATAAATATAAGTGCAAATGTGTGCAGAAGATTTGTACAAAGCGCATCGACATAGTAATTCGTGTATATTACGTATATCGATAATTCTATATTCTATATTTTACCTGAAATACAGGGTGTTTTAGAAATCGTAAGTCAAACATCTCAGTGTGATGATAGCCACTTTTGGTCTTTTTTCTAGAAAAAAGTCACTTTTGGTATTTTCTCTTGAAAAATGTCACTTTTGGTCTTTTCTCTAGAAAAAATAGTCACTTTTGGTCTTTTCTCTAGAAAAAAAGTCAATTTTGGTCTTTTCTCTATGGAATAAAAAAACCTTAAATATCAACACTTTTCACTGTATTCCAATGTTAATATTTTCCAGATTGGATACATTTTTTATGCACAACAAATTCAAAATTGGGCATAAGGCAAATAAGTGTTTGACTTAAATATAACGTAAAAAAAACTAGCATTTAAAATGGTAAAATACAAAAAAAATTGGTTATGTTTACTGTATTTTTCCTTGGTTACTTCCGAAGTATGGGCTGTAGTGATAAATATAAATAAAAATAAGATAATTTGGAAAAATAATGAATTTGACATATTTTATATGAAATATTATAACTTTGGAACTGTAATATGTCTCAGTCACTTTTTCAGTATAGGCATGACAAAGGCTAAACATAGTTGAAACACCCTGTATAGTAACCATACATTTTTGCAGTATAGTGCAATATTACTATCCGGTATCGGCGCGCATATAGTGTGTATATGAATCTTGCAAGAAGTGCATCATGGGATAGCAGATTAATTGGCTGAGCAATGCCAAGTGCATTTATGGACAGGTTATAATATTGTTGTGTGTGAATTTGTGTGTGACTTATTTTTTGATGTTTTTGAAAAATATTTAATCGTTAATATTTGACAATAATTAGCAAAAATACCACTGATGTCATTTAGGATAGATGGTAAAAGTATGTGGTTCTCAAAAGCTACAAATTCACATAAAAATTAAATGATAAATAAATATGCATATTGAATTATTCAAAATAAAATATATTCCGTACAAATGATCAAACTGGCTGTTGAGCCTAATAGAAGATCGAGTCCGCGCACGCAGCTGGTGAACGCTAAACCTTTGGGCGCGAGCAACATGTAGCATCAGTCGCAGATCGAGCACCTCGAAAATATTATTTATCGCACAACACCGAAAACGACGAGCTCGGCTCGCATCCAATTACAGAAACATTGATCGTCATCGTCGCACACGAAAAAATATCAATCCCCTGATATGAAATCTTGGAATTTACGACTTCCACAAGCCATTTGATCGCGCCGCGCTTTATATATACACACTATGTATGCTCTTTGAGCGCAACGCCTATTCAACGATCGAGCTCTTGCACACGCACACACACGCAGACGCTTGCAATGCATTTGAAGACATCTTTTTTAAAGGCGGTATGTTGTTGTTGTTGCTGTAATTTGTGTAATCTTCTCGCAGACGCAGACATTGAATGGTCGAAAACCAATTTCCAGTTTTCAGTCAATAAATCAGTGACCGTTGCGCCTCGCCACCGCAACTCATTCAAATACACATATCCATATATAAATTCACGCAGACACACACACACACCAATTTATTCGGTGAGGTGTCAATTCCAAATTTATTTTAGGGAAAACTTTGTTAAATCGTGAATTATCATATTTTGGTATATATAATATGCTATATACCAGTTTCTACTAATGTTCTCTTTTAAATATCTGGATTTATATGTTATTCTCGCGAGGTCTTCTTTCGCGGAAGATTCATTGTCGCTTTCAAATAAAAAAAGTATCGATTGATTTAATTGTATGCGCGGAACCTTTTCAACAGGTGCTCGCCGACAATCTTAAATTATAAAATAGGCGTATCTTTGATAAATAATTATAATAATTAAAATCAAACACCGGGACCGCACTGGTTTTCGAGAGGCATCTGTCAAATTTCCGATTCGAGCAGTGGTGGCGTGTATGTGTGGGTGCTCTATACCGCCTGTCTGGACTTTGAGTGAATTTCCCAACTTCCCAAATGTGTGTGTGTGTGTGTGTGTGCTCGCAAGTTTGAAAAGTTTTGTTGTCGCCGTCGTTAGATTTACTAGACATGAGCATTATGCGGATGTCAGCCATATGTATATATTTCTTCGTTCGTATACAGTATATTTATACAGTTATGCACGCAAGAACATTTTAACATTTACGTTCGTGCGATGAGAAACTTGTCAAATAAATTCACAAAAGATTAAAAAGTGGAAATTTACAGCTGAAACTTTGTGCGCAACGATTGTATTTATAGACACTCATACAGACGCAAACAAAGTGTGTATATACTGCATTCTGTCATTTTGTAGATGACATATAGTACTGATACAGTGTTAAATGTGAGGTTATGTTCGACACATAACTGTGCACAAACACATGTGTCATACGATAATTAAAATCAGTCCATCCACATAATTGCAAACATTTTCATGGTATATAGCTCATATTTATGACCGATGCCAGCAAAACATTACGTTAAGTTTTATTTGTTGTTTTGTGAATGTGTCGACGCCTGGAATGAACTGTAATGTCGATCCGTTTGGAAATGTCCGTCTGTCACGAACTTAACACATTCACATTTTACTGGTATATATGTTGTGCTTCGTGCGTTGAATCTGTATATTTATACCATACAGATAAACACACTGATACATATATACATATATCAATGTTTTATATATTAAACGCAAGCAACCACCGTACACCGAAGGAGAGACATTTCTAGCAGTCGCGCCACTGCCTTAAATAATAAGAAATATGTGTGTGTCGTGTCGCACGTTGCGCTTGTTTATGGCAGCATTAGGACAGCATTTACTCGTACAGAGCATAGACACACACGTAGCTCAACATACAACATATTATACTGAAATGATACGATGTATGTTTAGCAGGTTGACAATTGCCAATCATGTTAAGAGTATTTAGGCTTACATTTTAGTTTGGTTGAAATTTGAAATTTATTCAACGGGTTTCATGCCATTATTTATATATGAAAGCTTATAAATTAAAGCATATGAATATTGTTGATAGTGTTGTTCATAATGTTATAAAAAACCATGGGCAATTGAACACACATTTTTTTGTAATTGTATTGTAGTTTTGTAAATTTTGGTACACTTTTTCTATTTTATTTTAAAAGCCTAAGCTAAGAGCTTTTTTGAAAAGTATAAAACTGAAATCGTTTGAATAGAAAACATTTTATGTAAGATTCAAGCTTTGACGAAAATAATTTATTCTACAAGAAAATAATTTTGTTTCAATTTTTTTTGTAAAATAAAGCTTTTTAAAAAAAATGCTGTTTTCTGTCATTTTCAAAAGAACTCATCGAACGTCAAACCAATGATATAATATTGTTTGTGGTAGGTATTTAATTTCATTTTGGATACAAACTTCATGTCTATGTATACTTACAGAGTAACCTGTAGAATATACAGTATACAGGGTCCTTAATTGCTTTATCACACATGTAAAGTTGACTAATATAACTATTTAAATTTTTAATATATCGAAAAAATTGTTATTAAAATAAATTAACACCGTTTATAGATTATAAACGCACTTTCGATTTATTAATTTTAATTAAATTAATTATTGAATAACACATTTGTGAATAGATTTTTATGTTATATTTGATCTAAATTAATTAAAACACATGGTTTTTTTTAACCTTTTTAGGCAATTTAATTTGAATAACCATTTTTTATTCGATTTTTGAGTTATATAATTTAAATTAAATTTAATTCGCGATATTATTCCAATATAAAAAATAGAAACAAATAATACTAATCTTTCAGTTTTTAAATTTTAAAAAGAAAATATATATTAAATTCAATTATATTAAATATAACCCAAAAAACAAATAAAATGGACAATTAAAAATACGCCATTTAAATTTTTTAACAAAATAACGACATTTAACAAAACATAATTTTTAAATAATTATATTAACGAAAAATCACAATATAAAAATCGAAAGTTTTAAAGTTAAAAATAATAAATTAAATTGGCCTATAATCTAAAATTCGATGAAAATATTTTTTTTCAGAATCAATCAATGACATCGATAGGTCCATAGTAGTCGTTTTTTTTAATTTTATTTTTATTACAATTTTCATTCAAAATGTGTAATATAGTTTAGTCAATCAAGCTCGTTATCGGCAAATTGCAGTATCATCTGATTTGTAAATGGTTGATTTTACATGCAAGATCGAGAGTATGTAATCCAAAATGCATAAAAGCTCCAAATTCTGCAATACATAACTTTTTATGTTCGTTACAATTGTATTATACAAGCATTTTGGCCATCTGCTTCTTCTATCAATCAATCAATCAATCTTGAACAATCTGATGTTTACATCTGTATGTCTGTAATATATCTGTTGGTCGATTTAATGTTTTGTTGATATCAAAAAAACAATCAATACACATACTAGGTTAAAAATATGATAAAATCTAAACAACGACCTCACAACTGAGCTCGTCTTTGATGACAATATCCTAGGGTATTTAGGCTTTCGCATGGTCTTAGTTTTTCAAAAAGTTATCTATAGTCTGATTCCTGTTTTGACAGTTCATTCAGCAAATAATAAATATCATCAACACCAAGTCTATGATCTACTACGATATGCTTTATGTTTTCTCCCGATATACTATAGATATCGCATTGAAATGGAAATCCAGTTTTGATGTCGTTTATCGTTTAAAGCTCCATTACTGGATAGCATTCTTATATCTTTATTTGCCTAAACATATACTTTGAATACTACTTTTTTCTAAAACCCTATAAAACGTTGAAAAAAGATCATAATCCACGTGGTATATTTATATGAAAACAATATTTTATTTTATTAAAACTATAAATAAAAAAATTAAAAAATTTTTTTTTACTTACTTACAATGCAACCAACGCACATAATTCGGTTGTGGTGTGCCTTGCAAACGTTTTTTATGCAAAGGCAGCAAGCCATCCCATGATTATATGGACTTTATCGTCCCTTTTCTTCAATTCAATTCAACCATGATCAACTGCTTTTGCAGCAATTTTTGTCCCAACTCGTAATATGAGATATTCATAGTCTCGTTATGACCTTTCAAGCCAGCGACTAAATCCAAAAGAACTCGCTGCCTTATATTTTTTCTGGAGCAGCTCCACCAACTTTTCCCAGGTAAGATTGGTTTTCCACACGTAACATAGCATAGAACCCAAAATTTTAAACCATATCTCTCAGGTGGGCTTGGCACAACGGCCATGAAAACAACATAGCTGCTCAACAAACGTGACGCAATCGTCGGCCACAGATGGCGAATTGGCGCAAATTTATCATCATATCTGAATGAAACAATAGAAATAACAACGTTATCAATATTCATTCAATACCAATAAACTTACTTGAAAACGCCGGCCAATATAAAAACTGCAAAATATAAATTGAATTGAAAAAGAATGACAACTGCTTACAAATAATGTCAAAAGTTCGGTTTCTTCGGCTTCGGCTTGCTATTTAAAACTAATGTTACCAGTTTCGCACAATGCTATTGCCATACAAACAAATCGGAAATGTTCAATGATCGTATAAAACATCAATGTTAATGGCCTAAATATTTAGGTGGAGTTATTGTGTAGTAGAACCAGAAATAAATGTATTTATGTTTCGCTTCATTAAAGTATTTAATATAAAGAAGGCTCAATTTCTTGCTTTTTCCATAAATCAATCAAGGAAAATACTCGTTCGACAAAACTGCTTCCTTCTACGAGATGGTGATCGGAATGAAAATCTTCATTATTTTCTTATAATGAATAGCACATTAGACATATCTGAAAATGTCTTTCTCTATCATCAATCCGTGAATTTTTTAATTCCTGACCATCGCAGCCGAATAGTTTAACAATAATGACCTGATTGACAGTTGTAAATGGTTGTTCTAAGATCAAGTGAACACGACTAACCAACCATCATCAATGTAAAAATGAATAGAGTCAACTGTCAACCAAAAATGACATTAAAGTCAAATTGTAATAATAATAAAAAAATGTGTTTGTGAATTTAATTTGTTTACAATTATTTCGCGACGTGTTCTGCGATTCCGCGCGTCGCGAGTGACAAAATGCATGTTTGCAAACATTGTCCCGGCCTTGGAACATCTACGGTGTTCCAAAATGAGTGATGTGTTGTTGTGACCGTGAAAATAATCCGGATATGCTCAGCTGTATTCGATCTATGGCTAAGCATGTGTTATTCGAATTTGAATGTTGGACACGCGTCCTGTCCTGGACCTGCAATGCGTGCCCTCGGGTGAAATTCTCGAATAAATATGATGCGGTGGGTGATCGGTGCACAGATAATACTCCAAAGCTGCATTGTAAGCGTCAAAATTTGTTGACGTCAATGAGATGCTGGTATTTCTGTAAATTATAAGTGAAGTGATTAACGTAGATAATGTACTATGTACTTCATATATGGTACTTTTCTTCGTTAAAATCTCCCCATGGCACTAGGCGGGGAGGCAGGCCACTGTTTCGCTGGATCCTGGACTGCTGAAGATCTCCTTTCATTTGATACCTCATGCGTATTGGAATTCATCTATGGGTATTCGTTTGATGGTGTGGAACAGCATAATCCAATCATTGAGTGAGTAGTTCAGTTTTAGTGGGCTTATCTAGAGAAAAACAAAGTGTTTATCTCGGGTTTATGCATGAATTCATTTTAACACTGTATTCGGGCCGTTTAATGTTTATATTTAGTTCATTTCAAATAGTTCATTATAACACAAATTGTACATATATAATATAGTTATTTATATCACATTTTTTTTTTTTTTAGTCTTTATAAATATCACTTATTGGCAGGGTGCAAAGTTTTGTAATGGGTCGTTTAAGAAAACCCTTTGCAGTTCTTAAAGTAACAACGCGAACACGTAAATCTTTGCCAGGGTGTATCTCATGCACTCTGCATAACGCCCACATTGCAGGTGGCATGTTTTCGTTTTTTAGTAAAACCATGTCATCTACTTTTAAATCATTCTTGCGAGTTGCCCATTTTGGTCGTTGTTGTAGTCGAGATACATATTCTGTACTCCAGCGTTTCCAAATGTCTTGTGTTAGTTTTTCGATTTGCCTCCATCGCTTTAAATGATTTAAATTAACATTTGTGAGATCGGATTGTGGCGGTGCGAGAAGTGGAGCTCCAATTAGAAAATGCCCAGGTGTAAGAGCAGATAGATCGGTTGGGTCGTTTGTAAGAGGGCATAAAGGCCTAGAGTTCAGACAAGCTTCAACCTTACACAAAACTGTCGACATTTCTTCGTATGTGAGAATTGTGATACCCAGAATTTTTCGTAAGTGTGTTTTTACACTCTTCACACCGGCTTCCCAAAGTCCACCAAAA
>JANSTU010051862.1:0-35463 GCA_027564075.1 Bolitophila hybrida
TATATATATATATATATATATATATATATTTGTATATATATATAATTTTTATTGCTTCAGTATATGTATAATGCGAAAGATTGCAGGCACGCGCGATAAAGAGACGAAAAGAAACATCAAATTGCGCAGACAAAATGCAGTGAATGCATATATTACTCGTATATTTTGTAGGTACTGCTGGACCTAATGCACACACTAATGCATGATGCAGTTCTGAGCACGTGTGCAAACAAACAACAACATCAGCGTAATCTTCTGAATATGCGAATGGATTTATTATCATTTTATAAACATATATAAAGGGTGTTCCATTAAGAAGGAAATATGTATGGATAAAAAAGTCAATGTTATTGTTTGTGCATTTTTGATTTCTTTATTTAATCTTGTGAAATGGTTTATGGCAATTATGTGAGAAAGATAATATCGGCAAAATGTTTGTCAAGGCTTCGGCGGCACACCACAAACCGATGGTCCAAGTTTTTGATGACATCTCTGCATAATTGCAATATGTCTTGTTATCTCGTCCTTTTGCTCTTGAATTGTTGTCGGCTTGTTAGCAAAGACCTTGCTCTTAAGTTGTCCCCAAAGGAAGAAGTCCAAAAGCGTCAAATCGCATGATCTCGGTGGCCAACTGACTTCGCTGTTTCGAGAGATAATGCGCCCAGGAAACTTCGCATTCAATACAGCCATTGTTGCATTGACTGTGTAGCATGTGGCGCACACAAGAAGTCAGTGGTCATTGCATGGTACAACTCACTATTCACCGTAACTTTCGGCCACATTCTCACGAACTGCAGCAATGTTTTCATCTGAACGGTGTGGTGGTCTTTACGCATCTGCAACCGACCCAGTTTTTTTGGAATTTTTGCACAATTTTTATGCGGACCGAAAAAATCGCGAAATGCATTTTTGTTTGAAGACTTCAATTACTTTAACACGTTGTTCGATTGTTAATCTTTGCATGGTTGAAATCTTTTAAAAAGAGTTATAATCAAGTTTTTATTTAACCCTGGTGGAATTCGATGCTGCCAAAACTGAGCGGCGTGAATAAAAACAGTGAAGGCTTAAGTTAACAAAATGCGATACGGATAATTATGTTTGTGAACAAAGTAAATTTAAGCTATGTTTGGAAGATCGGATAATATTATGTAAGTTGTAAGTTAAGTTGGAAGTAATTTATTGGCCTACCATTGGCAGGTCGCTGTGTGTATTGCTTTATAAACTGTTTCAGATGACGTCACAAGCACTCAGTTCGATAAATTTCTCTCAATATTTTATATTTTGACATTAAGCTATTTGCAAGTAAAAACGAAAAGCAACCAAATTGAATGTTTTGACATGTCTGCATTCTAGTCTGAAACAGTCTAATTTCTAGTAATCTCCCGGTCGACCACGGATCTCTTTAGAACGGATCCAGATCCGTTCCAAATGGGATCCTCCTTATAGCACGTCCGCATTTGGATCTCTTTTTCTTTTTCGAAAAAATGGCAAATTGGTGTTACCCGATTGGAACTACAGTGCCTCTAGAGGTAAAAAACGACAACAATAATTAAATAAAAGGCGTCAAATAAATATTTTTTTTAATTTAAATATTACTTTATAATGTTTCTTTTAATTAAAATTCATTTAACACAGTTTGCAGTTCCGTGAAGGCAATGTAATGTATTAAACAGCTAATCGAAAACGTGAATAACCAGATCACAATTCGATTTGTAAGCGTAATAAATTAGTTTTCATTTATTAAATTGTAATTTAGTAATTAAAATTTACTCACTGCAGATTGGATGAGCATCGTTTTGCCATGACGCACCAGCTCCGTAATGACAGTCATATATTTGTTCAAATGGCGATTCAGCTCATTTGAAGTATCTTTAAAATCTTGACAAAAAATGGTGTGCATTATACACACCAAACATTTTTCATTTTTAGTAAATATGGCAGTAAATCATAAAAATAATATGCATAAATTAAAACAAAATTTACTGAAAATGCGTTAATAATGTGCATAAATCATAACAACATTTACAGAATTTTAGTACATATGGGTGTAATTCATGCGCATTAATCTCACAAACATTTACAAAAAATCAGTAAATGTATGTGCATAAATCACACCTTCATTTACTGATTTTTAGTAAAGTTAGATGTAAATCTTTAAAATAATGGGCTTATACTACACTAAAATTTACTGAAAATGAGTAAATGTAGGTTTAGATGCAAATTATGCGCTTACAACTCACCAAAATTTACTGAAAATCAGTAAATAAAGGAGTAATTCATGCCAATAATGCGATTAAATCACACCAGAATTTACTAAAAATCGCAACACAAAGCGCAACACACCAACATTTACTGATTTTTAGTAAATGTAGGTGTACATTCTGCAAATAATGCATATCACAACAATATTTACTGAATAGTACCCTATGAATAGAACCTGAATTTTTCCCTTTTTTTGGTTGTTCTCAAAAAATTAGTAATGCAACCTTTTTGTTTGTCGTTAAATTTAATTTTAAATGAACCTATGGTTTTCCTATTTTCACTATTTATGTGATAAATACCGTTAATTCCTATTTTTTTCTCGCAGTGATAGATGATTGTGATGAAAATTTGTACTTATTAAAAAACCCTTCTTTTTATGATACATTTCAGTTCACGAAAATTACAATATATTTTTATTGCTTTAAGCGGGTTAGACTGCATAATAAATATTTTTGTTTTGAAGCATTCAAATTGTTTTTGCATTAACGATTAGCTTGTTTTGACGTGCCAAATCTCCAATTTATGCATCGGCGCCATTATTATTTTCACCGATTATTTATATAAAGTTATAAAAATGTATAATATTTGTTTTCTGTTAAAAACACAAAAATATTAGGTATACCAAATATTAGACAAAATTACAAAATACTGAATATAATACAATCTTAAGATTAGTATTAGAGAGTATATCACAATATTAACCGACCCGCGATTATCAAAATAACCAGGCCGGGGTCATCGCACAATCGTAATGCTGATGCGCCCAATTTCATGTATTAGATAAAAACTGTTTTTATTTTTCAGATTATTCGTAATTTTTTCGACGCATACATTATGATCTACACACTATCAGTCTAATTTAATTGATTTTTCAGTAATGACCTGATTATGGATAAAACAAATAATAAAAACAGGATTTATTATGAATATTTTATGAAAAGATAGACGAGCGACCGGGTGAATCTGATATGGGTTTATTTTTTTTGTATTTGAAGATAACGATGAAATAGTATGTTTATATCAACATTTAACCACGTTCATAGGACAATAAACCATTTAAAATTAAACCAACAACGAATCTCAATGAAAACGATTTAAATGCATTTAATAATATATAAACATGCGGTAATTTACAAATGCTCGCAACCATCAGCAAACTTGTTCCGCACCATTTAGCACAAAAGCAGCACGTACAAGCGCTCGCGAGCTATGTGCATCCGAGTAATTTGAATGCATTTAATATATGCGAGTATATATAAATAGAGATTTCAAATGCATCGGGACCTCTTTTCTCACACGTTTGACAATGCACCGTGTCTATGTAAATGGAATTGCATCGTCGTTCCGCAGACAAAAACTTAATTTATTAGGTAAATATTTAAGAAATAATCATGTGAACACATCTATACATTACATATACTACCAGTTTTACTATGCATTTATGTTGTGTAATGCAGTTGAAGTGCTAAGGAAACATATTATAATTATATGTTGTTTATGTATTATTGCGTGGCATTGGAATCTAAACAAAGTAATAAATTTATATGTAATGTATACAATATTTTTGGAGACATTTACAAGTATGGGAAGATTTTCTGTATTTTTTTTTTATAAAAACATTATTACACGCTAATTTTATTTAAAAAAAATTCAATAATTATAATACATTTTTTTGAAATATAATAGTTTATGTTATATTGACGATACAAAAAAATCATATCGTTTTCCTACTTGACTTTCAATAGATTTCCAGAAGCCTGTCCAGAGACCACACTTCCTAATATAAACATTTAAATCACATATGTTATACCCGGAATCACGATCGTTTTTATAATAAAATATGTATTTTCAAAATCAAGTATATATCTATTATAATTTAGTGTTAAATGTGAGCATCGTGTTCCGCCCTCAGACCTGTCAATCAAATGCACATTTAAAAGGGGCATCGAAATTGATACATTTTGGTGTATCAGTTACAAATGCTTATGAGAGCATTTGATGTTCAATATATAATATACAGTTATCGTTGAAGTCATTTAATATGGATTATATTAAACAGTTAGCATGCCGCTGCAGAAGTGCATTGTGCCTGTTATGCTGAAAACGATAAACATATACAACATACATATATATATATATATAATTAGGTGTATCTGCGTGTATGTGTGCATGTGTGCGATTAGCTAGGGGCGAGGGTGTGCATTTGTAAATTTATTTTAATATATACACAATAAATAACAACACATTTTCGAATGTGAAGGATAACTTCAGATTAAAAATATGTGGTCCAGTTTGTAGATACATTTTGTATTGTAATTTTTAAATATTATAAATTGGGTCACGTGCCGGGAAATATTGTGTCGTTACAGATCTAATATCTCTGTATCAAAACAGCAAAACCTATATAAATGAAAAAAATAAAGCGTTTATACAAACATTGTTATTGGTAAAAAAAATGAAAATAATAATTAAATGTGCCAAAACAAAATTAATAAAAATAACTACAACTACAAAAAAATATATAAAAATGTTTTCTATGCTTTGGCGCAATATTTTTCATCTTCCTAATAAGTTGCATAATATATTATTTTTTTTTGACTTGACTGACAGTCCGTGGCTATATTATTATACTTTAGGAAGTTTTTTATTTATTTTTATTTTTTATTATTATTTTATTATTTTGACGAAAAATAAAAATGTAGAATTTTGAACTTTTTATTATATATTTTATGCAATTCAAAAGTAAGGCAGATTTTTTTTAGAATTTGTGTTGCACCATTTTAAAGGCACCGATAACGAAAAAAATTGGCCGACGGTCTTCATCATTCCGGCCGATTGGATCATCAATCACAAAAACGACAAAAAAAAGAAAATCGATTTATACTGGGTTATACCTAGTTAAGTTGCGGAAAATTAAAGAATTTTCACGTTTTTTATTAATATAAATGAACATTTTTTAAAACATAACCATAAAAGAAATATGGGCAGCTGCAAAAACATTTTTGCGGTGAGCAAGATAACTGGACGACTTCATTTGAAATCAAAAAACTCGTTAAATATTACTTTGTTTTTTTTTATGTAAATATTATTGCTCCCGGCATAGACTAGTTGGAAAGTGACCGTGACCGTCATCGGCCTAGTTAAAAAGTTGACCTGGCCTGGTGACAGTTACGTTGCGCTCCAACACCTACTTATATTCTATTCTTCGGGATCGACTGTTTACGATGTTTTGGGGAATTACAATGATTCGGAAAAGTCCGAGAAAGGTTCCGCTAACCCAGCGAGGAGTTCTCATTCGAGGGAACGGGTGAAATATATTGAGTAATTGTGCTCCTGACAGGTCACACGAATATTGACTAAAAACATTTTCTTTTACATTTTTACTTTGTTTCAATAAATTATATTTTAAAACAAAGTTGAATTTGACCGGATTTAACTATCGCACCCTGTATAGATATACATCCCTACTTTTTTTTGTCAAAAGCCGTGACCAAAACCACAACCTCTGTAAGGAGCCTAGATGTTTACACATCAATGCCCGTGAGTGCAGCACCTCTCACACCAGTTTTATTTTTATAAATGACGTAATTTTCTTAAGTTTCGATTTTTGGTTGTCCTAAAACTGGTAATTTTTGTGCAAATATAAAACACTTCATTCAAGAAATAGCCAGAACACTGAGAAATAGCCATACATATTATTTAAAGGTTCTACTTACACAAAATTGCAATAAACTCGTCAAATCTAACTAGGTTTCACCCCTTGAGCTAAGAAATAAATATTACACTTTATTTACGTTGCTTTTTTTCCTAACAGAATTTCTGTTTTCCTATTGATTAGGCGAATTAGGCGCATTCAAAATTAATCAATATCTCCTAAAGGTTACAAAATTGAACTCCAAGGTCGTTGATGGCCAACAATTGTTGAATCACCCATAGTAAAAACAACAACCCTTAAAAATGGCGTGAAGCTTCTATTTCGATTTTCATATCGAGCTTGGTGTTCATTTTTATAACAATTTCTGTGTGTTTTTGAATTATGCACTATGCATTTTTGCATTTTCTGTCATATTTTTTAAGATGAGCAATAATTTATTTCGGTGTGATTTAATTTTAATTTTGGTGTGCAATTTTTATGCAGTTTTTTGAAAGATTTACATCGTACAAACATAGATTCCAGCAGTGTTTACACGAAAATTTAAAATAAATTAATAAACGTGTAAATCACATATTAAATCGTAATTAAAAAAGAAGTACTAATTGTCTAATGTAAGTGTTTTGTTGATGCTTTAACATGTTTTGTTAAACAATGTATATTTTTTTTTGGATTTGTGACAATAATACAATTTTTAATGTGACTAAACGACGAGATATGGCGCCAACAACGGTTAGCCAAATTGCCGGCATTTTGTAAGCCAAAAAAATGACCCAGAATCAAATAGCTTAAATTGTAAGAATTTCTCAGATAGTCTGATCATGCAAGATTTGAAACTCAAGCGCAAAGATGCGTGTGGTCGTCCTTAAATGACTTTAAATAAAACTGATAAAATAATTCGTGACATAATCTGAAACTTTTAGGAAAATACATTTCTAAAACAGGAATTTCAGTATCTGAAAGAACAATAGTGGTAGCGGTGAAACATTGGTCTAGGTTACTGTCTCTTTACGGCCGTGAGTTCGTATCCAGATAAAAAAAAAATCATGTAGTTTTGACTATATTTTGACGGACTCGCCATGGGGAGGCCCAGACCAACTATGATTGTGTGTCAAAACTGTATTTTGGATAAAATAATACTACGAAGGTTAGCTGAAGACGGCCTTTTTGCCCGAAGACCAGCTCGAAAACCAAGACTCAAATAAGCTATGCCCAAAGTATAAGAATTTCTAATGTGATGATTGGAAAAAGGTAATTTGAGAAAGTGTTGGAAAAAAATCTGCTCTCAACAATAACACAAAATTATACAAAAAACGCTGGTGTCTGCATTGCGCCACCGTGCTAAATGAATAACATCCTTAAAGTAAAAAATCAATTTTCTTTATTGGCTTATATGAATCCTATAGAGAATGTATGGGAATTTGTAGCGTGTCACATATAATTTTGATTTCAATGTCAAAATGTATGTTCGAACATCAAAGTCTCTTGTTCAGCTTTTTTCTGGTTTGGCACCTTCAATTGTTAATTCGGCCCTTACGCACTTATCTCCATCAGCATTGCAGGCTTCTTGTCTAGACCTGTTTGTAGTTGGGAATTTATCTAATGTTATTGACCATGACCTAATATTTCTGTCCTATTTTGCTTCGGTTTCATATGACCCTCCTGACACGTTCTTTTTTAGAAATTACATTACATTATATTCATTTTGAGAAACCTTACAGATATACCTTGACATGCAATTTACCAAATTCAAAACATTGATGACAAGTTAGCCTTTATTACTGCTGTTTGATAAATTTGTACCCTTGAAGAAAATTAAGCAAGTTACTAACATAAGTCCTATATCCTCTCCTTTCTTCCAAGAAACTATGGCGTAATATCGGGTCTATTGGCATTAATACTTACCGCACTGATTTTTTCAATTGCTACATCTGCTTCAATAACCCCGATCATAACCCCAGCATCATTAATGGCGCATCCTGTGCAAGATGTTCCTAACTGACGACTGCTTTTTTCAAAATATATTTCCTGAGAATGTCCTAAAAACATTTTTCGCAGTTAAATCAAACGCCGTTGTGTTAAATTTAAAAAATGTTATTGTATTTTTACATATTCCGACTTCCAGCATCACGAAAACGTGCTAAGGTACTTTCTCTACTAAAAGTTTTAGTTCCAAAAAGTATGTATGATCTTAAACGGATAATAATCTGCTTTCTGAAAAACAATCTGGATTTCGCCCTAATCATACTACAGCCTTTAAGATAACCGATGACATCAGACTGGATCTCGATATCAGTATTCTTCTATTTCTGGAGTTCACTAAAGCGTTTGATAGTGTGGATCATGATAAACTATGTTATAAACTAAAAAAACTTTACAATTTATGTTTTTAAGCGGTAGATCACAGATGGTTAGTTTTAATAATGTTCGATATATTGTGTGGGGTTTCACAGGGTTCGATCCTTCGGCCTTTAATGTTCTAACTATTTATAAACGATCTTCCGAACGAATGTTTGAATAGTGACTGAAGTATGTTTGCTGTCGATGTACAGTTAAGATTTAGTGGTCCTATAGTCTAGGGTCATGATGTTATATCCTTGACAGAATAAAAAAAATCCCCTTAAATTAATAATAATAATAGACACTTCTCGATGGCCTGATATCAAACTTGGGAGTGGTTCAATTATTCCTTTTGAAAAAAAAAAAAAATGGTGTAGTTTTTAATAGAACACTGACTTGGTCTGATTATGTTAGTTCCATTTGTTGTAAGGTGTCCGGAGGCTTTAGGAGACTCTGTAAGTTGTCCAATATTATCCCACTCCATATACGCTTTAGACTAGTTAAAACTCTCCTTATTCCGTATTTCACCTATGGTGACGTCGTTGAGTTATGTCTTTAAATAAATAAATAACTACTGAGTATAGGCAATTTATATTTGCCTTCTTTTTTATTTCTTTTTATTATTTAAATTTCTAAGATACTATTTGATTCATTCAAGAGTAATTGTACATAATTCAATCAACAATACATAATTTCACAATTAACTTTGTCAATCTTACACATTTTTCAGTATTTTATTTATTTAGGTTATTTTAAAAAAAGTCCAAAAATCAATCGGACATCATAAATATTTACAATTTCGTATATATTTTCTACGAATAAATATTTAATTAGTTTATATATATGCATTTCAAAATTGCATTTTGATCATGTATAATAATTGTTCCGAGATAATCACCATAAACAGGCGGCCCGCATAATATGGCTAAAATTCCAATTCAAACATTCAGCTAATTGAGCTGCCAGACGAACATCAGCTATAAGCAATATATAACAGACGTTACCTATACCTACATACTGCCATATAATATTGCTCATAACATAATAAGTCATACATAACATATTATATCTCGAGAGTGAACATTAATCATCAAATATATATATATATGTATACATTTTCCATAGTATACAATTGTATTGAGTCAACAATTAAAAGTTGGGATTTTTGTTTCCGCTTTTAAAAAAAAAAAAACTGCCCTATAGATAATTATAATATTAAAATTAAGTGGTTTTTGTCTGCACTCGCCCGCGTTGCACATTAAGTGCTGCTGGTGCGCAAAGGCCACTATCAGAGGGGTGCGCACGGTATTTCGATATGCACTGTTGCATTTCACCGCAGTTCATATATCATATATACTGCATGCACATTATAAAGTACTGTATATAGTGTATATATACAAGTTTACATATATTATAATTGTAAACAATATCGGTGTTTGCAGAGAGAAATGCCGGTGTTGCATGCTTCTTGAAAATAATTGCTCTACATTTAACTATATACTTATAGTTATGTTATAAATGAATAAAGTGCTTTTAATAGCACGGTAAATGAGACTCGTGCTTCGGCTGGAACGCACGCACGATTAATGCTAAGTGGCATGCAATGTTCACGTTCAGTGTATATAAACGAACGATGTTTTTTATATATTGCTTGCTGCACAATTTAAATGTAGTTTCGCTCATGTGATTTTTGACCGTTACATTTGAGACAAACCCACTCGTTACATTGATAATAATCATTAAAATATTTATGTACATAAAAGGATTTTATTATAGCATTTTGATGTTTTAGTTATTTATGTATCTGTTTTTCTTTTCAGTGCACTTTAGGATGCAAGCTCTGGGAATATGCATTGGACTCATCCTGCAAATCGGTTTGCGTAAGTATATAATTTATTGGATAATTAGATTTTATTGTTGTTTAATTTATATTATACGATTCATTAGTATTACGAAAAATAGCTTTCTGCCGGTTAAAATATGGTTTTCCTCTAATCTTAACCATTCCATCATTCTACGCGGGCACTTTTCTAGAAATATTATTGATACAATTAAGACTTAATCATTAATTTAAAAAAATATTATCTGTGCTCTCTATCTTCATGGCTTATTCATCTGAGGGTTTTAATCTCATCATCTGCAGACTGCTCTAATTATTTTCAATTATAGGCGCGCTTTCACTGACCTCATCTCATTGTATCCTGTAATCCCTTGTGGGACATAGGGCCAGTGTGCGATGCCGCACACCGAATTCACTGACCTGACGCGGCGGTCTTTTACCTCGCAGACTTTCGTAAACTTTATTAGTCATGTCATCCATTTTTTCGGCGTAAATAAACCTAATATGTATCTCTGTTGACAGCTATTCAACCAACTTCAAAGTTGTGCCAGTTTTTCGAAAAAGTTTAGTAAAACTGGTGCCTTTCCGAAAGAAAATGGTAAATTGCACGATATATTGACTATTTTTTGACAAAATCCCATGGTGATCAACTTTAAGAATAGAAGTTGTTTTAACAATAAGAAATAAATTATTTAGGATGAACAAACACACAAATATTTGAGGGATATAAACCCGAAAGTACAGTTTAGGAATAGGTACCAAAAAACCCCATCCCCCTTTTATCCCTTTCCCCTCCGACCCAAAATATCAACATTTTAATGAGGGGAAATCATACGTTTAGTGGGGCAGTGGCCAGGGGCTTAAAGTTTATCCACAATTTAAAAAAAAGTCATTTATGGGTGGTACAGAGGAAGTAGAGGGAGTTATGCTATATCAATCGAAAGTTAATTTAAATACCTATCACATAAAAAACGTGACCTTTATGATCCTATCTCTCTTAACGGTTATCAGACTTTATCTATCTTTAGTGATAGGTATTTAAATTACCTATCGATTGGTATACCCCTCTGTACCATTCATAAATAGCATTTTTCTAGGGCAATGATTTACCCTAATTTTTATATTTATTGTTTGGGGATTTCAATCACACATCAAATGGAGTGTAAACATTGATACCATTCACTCTTTTAACACTTTCCCTTTTAACCTTAAAATTGACCTTTACTGTTTTTAGATAACTCTTGTAGGCCCCCCTTTTAACCTTAAAATTGTCTTTTACTGTTTTTTGACGCCCTCTCACTCTTAAAGCGTTTATTTACCTCAAAAATGTTTTGTGCTTTCTGGTCGAAATGCGATTCCCTAAAATTGGGAAGTGACGTTTTTAAAACCCTATTTCCGCTCTCCTAAAGTATTATTCATTATCATTATGTAGTTATTTACTATAAAAAACCGGCTTCAGCCGTCAGCCGCCGGCCGGTCAAAGGAAATAAAAAGGGCGCCAAAACTACCCCTCTCTTAAACGCTATTCTGCACTTTCCCTGGAAAAAAATATTTTGTAATTCATATATTATTCTCTAATATTTTTAATTATATTATATATTAATTATAATAATATGTTATATCATTAAAAAATATTAAAAAAATAAAATATTAAAAAGGCTTTTTTCGTCACAGCGCATGCGTACTTTCGGCGGTTATTAAATGCAGACCGATTGAACTTTCTCACCTCCGGTTTGGGGGAAAATAAACAGTTCAGTAAAAACTTATTTATTACTATAAATATTTGTATTAATTTTTTTTAACACGACAAACTCTTTTCAACCACAAATGAGATAATAACACACTAGTATTGTTATTGTTATTGTTATTAATTCATTATTTTGTGTGTGTATGTTTGTTTGTGTGTGTGCGGTTCCGATTGCAGACTTTAACTCCACACTCGTCTGCAATAGTCTATTTTCTCCCCTAATTGTGCAAATAACTATTTTGGTAGTCAGGGTATAACAAATAATAAATAAATACATAGAGACGGATTGAAAAAATATGAAATATGGTAAAAAGTTAAATACTTTAGTGTATACATTGTAGGCCTTGCGCCTCGCCAATCCCAATAATTTTCTTCCTAGTAATCGGTGGATCGATCCTAAATGAATATGTATAAACTAACCACAAAGGTATATTTTAAAAATATTACCACTTTTATCCTATCCTTAAATAGGACCACTTTTACTAAAGTTTTACTTTAACTTTTACACTTATATTTACGGTTATCAATTTCGGTTTCAACTATCATAACTCCCGTTTCTGGTTTTGAGGTTAGGGCGATTCAATACGAGTGAAGTATCGCCAAAATGGGGTCTTTTGGACTTTCCTTTTGCGGATTTTTTAAAATTTTGTTTAATAATTTTTCATCTTGCGAATAAAAAACAAAATATCAATAACCACAGTTTGAAAGTCTAAATTTATTTTTTCCTTCGCTTCAATGATCGACGAAGTTTATTATGTACTTATGTATAATATAAAATATGATTTTACTTATTGAAAAAGTTAATAAAGTCTGTCTCTTAAATTTTTCACAGAACAAAACCGATCACGAGGAAATGTACTGTGTCATGGGCTGCAATAATGCCCTTAATCGGTATTTCAATTGGCTTATCGGTAAGCATAACTAATCCATTGTTAATCATTTAGTTTTATTAAAATTTACATATTTTCACCAGACGAGGTTGGCACACCATCTGCTCCAGCTCTAGTTGCCGATAGTCTTACTGCAACATCATTGACACTGGAATGGGAAATACCACAGAAACTCGCTCAGTTTGCCAAAGGACGAAACTACATCACACAGAGCTACCTGGTACAGTGGCGCTACGAAGAAATAATGGGTGACTGGAAAATTTGTGGCAACCAGAGTATCGGCGAAAATTCCACAGTTAAAGTGGATGAACTGCATCCGTACACAAAATACAGAGTAAGACGATGTTCAAAGATAATTGGACATTTTCTAATAAAATTTAATTTTTCAGTTTCGCGTTGCACTCATCCTGTCATCGAATCACGAAAAGAAACTGTTCTCCAAGCAAAGTGCCGTCATTACTACCAAGTCCGAGGGAACGCCAATGTCTGAACCGGATTCTGTAAGAGCTGTGCCTGTTGATCATACACGGATATCTGTTTCATGGGAAGACGGACTGTTTCCGAACGGTCCGATATTATCATACGTGCTACAGATCAATCGAACGTCCGACGGCAATATGCTAATTAAGGTTCATACATAATTACCACTCTCACATACACACTGAAACGCATAACTTATGCTCTTTTTGCTGGCTGCACTTTGGAGTGTTTTCTCTCTCTCTCTCTCACTATCCTTTCGTCCAAGTTCAAGTGAATAAGATCCTTCTGAGAAACTTTCGTGCGTGCGCTCCATTGATCAGTTCAAGATGCATTTTCATCAGGAATCGTTTGTTTCATCACACTTGTCCGCAAAAGTTGCATGTATTTTGATTGCTTTTATGTAATTCTCACAATCATTATTCGAAGCCTTGAACTGCTCTTTGGTATGTCGGCACACAACAATTCAATAAGAGACATTTATTTATATATTTTTTAATATATGCCCCCGCATTCAATGTTGTCATAATGGTCAATATGTGGCTATTATTAATAAATAATGTAATTCCAAAACGATAACGATCTGTTCAAGCACACATTCAAAAAACCATAATACAATTTAATTCATATATTCATAGTACTATATTCATTTTGCACACACACACAATCACCAAGTTTTGTTTTGCATGATGCTCTCGTGACATTATCATGTGATCTCTCAGCACTGAAGATCAGATTATGTCAATTCTAGTTTAATTTCCGAGCTTCCGTTTTATGTATTGCATTGTCATATAAATTAAAGCGCAAATATTTAGCAATTACAATTATATATATATATATATATAGCTGTGTAGTTTTGTTAGATGTAGTTCATAAAATGGATCGTGTTGGATTATAATTATATCCCTTCAAACACTTCCGTTCACCGAAGACGACAATAAATTAACAAATTACATATATGATTCTTAGGAAATACCAGCCACAGAACATTACTCTATAACGGAGAAACTCACGCCATCCACCGAGTACTCCGTATCGGTTAAAATGCGTAATGCTGTCGGTGAAGGACCTGCCGGATATGCTATAGTCAAAACTGCTGATGCACCGATAAGTCTCAGTAATGAAACCAAGACAACGCTTATAATCGCTGACGAGTATGAGGTGCGATCGCAGGGCACAAATCTTTTGTCTGGCGATACAGAGATTATTTACTCTAGTGAATATCGTATAACCGGCATTGCCATTCACATTGCCAAGAAGATGATATTTGTGGCAGATGAAAAACGCTTTATTTATCGAGCATCGCTGGACAATGTCAATCAGAATAAAACAATTATTCAGAGACCCGAGAAGATCGATAATTATGCACCGTCAGTGTTGTCAATTGATTGGCTCAACGATAATCTGTATATGCTGATCGAAGTAAAATTCCCGGTAAGTTAAGGTTTGGACAGCATAGTTTATCGTTTTTGACTATATAAATTTCAATTTACCAGGAACTGGAGCATAGACAATGGCAAATATCGAGGTGCAATCTAAATGGAGAAAAGCTCACGGTT
The DNA here is from genome assembly GCA_027564075.1 of Bolitophila hybrida. Lineage (NCBI taxonomy): Eukaryota > Metazoa > Arthropoda > Insecta > Diptera > Mycetophilidae > Bolitophila > Bolitophila hybrida. The sequence goes on from JANSTU010051862.1 coordinate 14,768, forward strand.
GTTATTGCAGGACTACGTAATAAGCCTAGTCAGATTGAGGTTGATCCGTACAATGGGTAAGTTTTAATTATTGTCTGTTAAAAATCCGATTCGATTGCTGGAGTAGAAATATTCATGTATTGTCAATCTCCAACTTGTTGTTAACGCAAATGTCGTTCCCAACATGATCAACAATTTGAAACGTGTATCCACACATCTTTTACACTTGCTAACATTTTCCATTATAGTTGGCGAAGTTGAGTAACAAAATTGGGCTCTAGATTGCAATTCCAAACGATTGTTTTCTGGATGAAATTTTAAAAAAGGTGCAGGCAATAAGGTACTATTTCAGGGATTTTTCCATGTCCAACGATTGTTTTCCAATGAAAAATATTCAAATGGTAGTTGGCCATAGGGAACAATTGTAGCGCAGGTTTCGTCAATAAAAAAATATTGCAATAATCTAAATTTGCCAGCCCCAAAAAATAGTTTTTTGAAGAAATTTTGTGTAGCTACGAGGGTGGTCCGATAAGTACTTAGCCTTACCGCCCGATGGCACCACTATCTTATGAGAAATAATCTATCGTGTAGTACATTCTCGTAGAAGCGGGCATTTCAACTGTTTTTAGAAAATTGGAAAAAGAGCAAAATCGACCGGTAATTCAATTTTTGTTTTTGGAGGGAAGTCGCGCAGCGAAATCGAAGAGCGCATGTATGCTGTGTACGGTGACTCTTCTCCTTCGATGGCAACCGTCAAAAATTGCTTTAATGAGTTTCAAAGTGTTCGCACGTCGTATTTTGATGAGCTATGCCTAGGTGCCATGAAACCGGCTACCACGGATGATAACTTGACAAAAATCCACAATCTCATATTAGCAGACCGCCGATTGAAGTTGCGCGAGATAACTGAGACAGTAAACATCTCAAAAGTCCACGTGGGTCATATCCTACATAAAATGTTGGGCTTGCGATCCACTGGTACACACCAGAGACCATGGAGACTGTTCTATAGGCCGGAAAGGTGATGGCTACTGTTTTCTGAGATTCACAAGGTGTGATCTACATCGACTACATGAAGAAGGGCAAAACGATCACTGGGCTTTACTTTGCGAATTATTGGGCCGATTCGACGACGAATTGCTGAAAAACGGACCCATTTGGCCGAAGTAAAAAGTGCTCTTGAGGGACATTGGGCCAGTGTGCGATACCGTACACCGTATTCATTAACCATTACGGGTTCACACGATTGGTCAGGTCATGCTAATGTGCTGTTTGAGCTGTGCTACTCCTATTGGAGCTACTTTTGCTACAACACATCCCCGATGGTTAGGAGTCTTCATTTGCCCTGATGGTAATCTAACAACTTTGCAAGGCAAATATGCATATTTTTGAGATATCTCTATGCACCGAGATCTGTGTTGCTATCTATATTCGAAATCTTGAATAATCAACGCAATCATACACTTATTATTCTATACAGGGTGCGTGTGTATATGTAAATTAATGGCATTAATGTTCCGTTATTCCAAATCAATAACCTATTTCATAAATAGGCTATAAATAGCAAGAGAAACCGGCGTCCTCTTATATCCAGCCAACGCGTTAACCAACTCGGCTATGACTATGGTTAATAATTGCATCCTTTTATACCTTTTTTTATATAACAAAAAAACAGTTATTATATATTATACAATTACTATTATAGTGAAACCTGATTCGTATTCAGGGGATTCGCCCCTTCAATTTTGGATACTAAGGTACAGTTTAGGGGCGAAGCCGTTACAATGTTTAAAAGAAAGTTGGTAAAAAAAAGTTTTTTTAATAAATAATAAATAGACCATAAATATTTATAAAGGAAATTGGTTTCGAGAACGTGGCGTTTTAATTCTGGAATCTTATGGTATTTCAAAAGGATTTATTTCGTCGTCTTGTAGATTCTCTTCTTCAATGTGTCTACATAACTTTCTACTAGTCGTGACTTCTGGCCACTTCGAAAAGGAATCAATAACCATTAAATTGAGTCTTTCAAAAGGATCGTCGAAATCAATGTGTAGACGGGCTCAAGCTTCTGTTGATTCTGGCCAAGGTGATGGCATCACACGTGGAGGTGCTTTCGCCCGTAAGTGAATCTCGACGATTATAAAACATATGGATGTACTTGTCCTGGATTTTTGCTGGCCATGTTGACTGGAGATATCTAAAAATACACTGAATTTCTTCTGCTGAACTTGGCGAGCTCTGCTGAGCCATACATTTCTGCATCTCCTCCATGCTTAAAGATATTTAGTCTATATTATACTACGCTCGTCGCCACTTCTGTTGTGTACTAGACACTACAAATAGTGATTAGTAGACATTTAGATGTTTAATTATTAGTAGTCAAGAATATAAAGATTAAGTAAAACTCGTACATAGTACATTAGGGTGTTTTTTATAATATGTAAATATCAATTTACATTATCAAATATACTGTACCTAACAGAAACCATCTCTTTTTTTATAAAAACCATTTTCTGTCATCAAAGCTAACACCGTTCTTTTATTCATCCAATCATTATAGGTTCCTATTCTGGGTGATCAGTGGTCAGTCCGACGACAGTGGATTATTTCGTTTGGACTTGGGTGACATATCAAATGGTGTCAAACGAGAAGTGGTGCCATTCACCATGCTGTCCACACGTAATCTGGGTGCATTCACAATTGACTATGTTCATTTCAAGATCTTAGTTTCAATGCAATACGAAAAAACGGTATATGCTATCGATTTAGATGGGTAAGAAAAGCAAGAATATATATATAAATAATAACAGGAAATTAATTTAATTTTTTTATTTGAACCAATAGAAAGAAAGAAAACATACGTAAGAACACTCAAAATCCACAATTCGAATTTGTTAAGTCCTTGGCTATTTCGAAAAAGATTTTGTACTGGACAAACGGCAAGGATTTACTGAGAGAGGAATACCACAATAAGAAAAAGATCTACTATCACAATAAATATCAGTATCTTCTGTCGACACGAACAATTCTGTTCATACGTATCAACCATAGCTCTGCCCAACCGACTCCAATGCCAGTGAATCCACCCAGCAATGTACAGGCTCTGCTAAGCATGCGCAAGGGTAAGATCACATGGCATCCACCGCATCTGCTTGGCATTCAAGGAAAAAGTGCCTGGAAAGAATGGAACTACGAACTAGAAATAACTGACGAAGATCATGTGAACAGTACCATTGTAATTAAAGACATTAAGGAAAACCATTACACCGTAGACAAACTGATGAACAACACCAATTATAAGTTTCGTGTTGCTGCCACAACATCAGCTGGTCGAGGACCCTGGAGTACAGAGTTTCGATCACGTACCTTGAAATCAACGTATGATCGTTATTTCATTTGGTCAACCGATGAGGGATTATTACAGAGTGACGTTTTAGGTGAACATTTTCATCCATTGATTAACAAATCAAAGACAGCCAATCAAAGTATATCAGACATGGTATGGTTCGAGGATGTAGTTTATTTTGTGTCCAATTCCACATTAAGATACTACAATAGAACGAGTGGTGTTGATGGTCAAATAAAAGGTGTGGACAATATTCAAAGTATTGCCGTTGACTGGATTGGACGTCGGCTTTATTGGTTTAATACACTTGCTCAGATGATTACCAGAGCGAATATGCTTGGTTACGAAGAAGAACAGTTGGTCTCACTATCTGCCCGTTATACAGATATTAAGATTGACTCTCTGGGTGGTTACATTTATGTGTCCACTGGTCATGCAGTAGAGTATTGTCGTCTTAATGGTAAAAACAAGCGGGACTACTATCCTGAAGATGTCTATATGGGTAAACAAGTTATGGGACTAACACTTGATTTGGACAACCAGAAGGTATACTGGATTGTAAGAAGTTACAAGGGATCCCAGTTATTTAGTGCTCCTATGGTATCGGAAAGTTTATCGATAGATGCATTGCAACCAGTATCGTTTGATCTAAAGGATAATAATCTACAGGGACCGCTTAACTATTTCAGTGATCGTTTGTTATGGCTACAGGATGAGAATACAGTGATTTTTGGAAATATGACCGGAATGAATTTGGGTTACATAACAAATCCTCGGCTTAATGGACTAAAGACTTTTATGATCATTGATGAGGGACATCAGAAACCACCGACAATTGATGGAGTTGTTGTAAATGTTGTTCCCGAACCAATAGATATCGCTTCTATTCGTATATCAGGCACGTGGCAGTCTTTTAATATAAGCTGGACACCAGTACAGAGTGTCACATACGGAGATGTATTCTATGAGATTAGATTTCTGGGTAACGTGATGACTGAAACAAATCGATCACAGTTGCACTACTACAATGAGTCCTTGCAACCATATACACAGCTTGAGCTATCGATCAGAGCGTTTACCTACTGGACATCGTCTAAATTTGTTAAGACAAAGCTTTATTCACCGGCAGCAAAACCATCAGCACCTGTAGATACAAGGATTTTTATTAGACATCAGCATAATCCTCTAGTCGATGGTCTTAACATTACGGCAACATTCCGGTGGAAAGAACCGATTGAATCAAATGGTCCAATTACTGGCTACAAGATTTACTGTTGGTACGAAGAGGATGGTCAGAAGAAACAGGTCTGTGACGATACAGATATTGTACAGCCGGATACACTTTATAAGACATTTGAAAATCTAGTTCATAATGTCAAGTATCACTTTAGTGTTCAGGCCAATTCCACAGTTGGCCTGGGCAAGATTAGCGAAACTCTTGCTATTCATACAAAATCAGAGGTGCCTGTTCCTAGTATCTATGCGTCTAGCAATGAGGAAATACAGCTTATAGATTTGGATACTGGCGAGAAAAACTTTGTCGTAAAAACCGGAAGTGATATTCGTCACATGACCTACATCGACTACGAACAACGTCTATTTATGATAAATGCAGATAACGATCTGATCTCATATTTTCCGAGCAGCAATAAAACGAAGCTTCTATCAATAAATGCTGTTGTTCTGTCGCTTACAGTGGATTGGGTAGAACGTGTACTGTACTGGTCGCAAGTCGATCGAACGGGCAGTTCTATGTTTATGCTTAATTTGAATAAATTCGAGGCTGGAAAACAATTTGCCGAAAGAGTTACCAGTCGGACAGGTTTTATGTACAGTCTGGTTACGATGCCATTTGATCGAAGAATATTTTGGGTAGAGACTGTCAAAGAATCAGATAGTCATGGTGTCATTTATAGCTATAGTCTGGAAACTAAGAAGACTGAAATATTTATGAGCAATAATACTTTGGTTAGTCGATACATGACACAGGACACCAAGAGCAGTAATGAACCACACCTCATCTGGTCATCGGAAACTGGACAATTGTACACATCGGACATACAGAGTAAACAACATACGCTAATCGATGGAATTCGGTATAATGGATCCATGAAGAACCTTGTCAAGGATAGTTATCGCATTTACTGGACCGAAAGCGATACGATTCATTCGATAAATCTAATTGATAGGCATCACTATGAAATGAAAGTTCCGCGCGTTCTACAGATGTTGGCCTTCTATCATCAGAATTACCCACACAAAAAGTGTTTGTTACCATTACAGCGGTACAAAGGTAGTGAATATCGTCCATTATTATTGGATCAACGAGAACGTTCACTTAAATTGAAACTACCACCGCCCGAGATTCATCAGAGCTGTCGTTTTCGTCCGGCTGGCACAAAGTATACAATTCTGTACAAGATATACTATGCTGACGATAAGGATCTCAATTGCTCATTTAAGACATGCAATAATATTACATCATTCGAGGATGTTACGGATGTTCAAAATCTAAGACCATTCGTTAAGTATAAGTTTCAAGTTGGTGTTAACAATTACTATGGTGAGAAAATGGAAACAAAAACAATATTTGGACCAATTGAAATCTATTCTACGGCCAAAGCAGCACCGTCAAGTCCACGGAATGTTACTGCCGAAGCAATTAGTCCAACGGAGGCAATTGTCAGTTGGTTGCAACCAGCCGAGCTGAACAGTGACATTGTATGGTATGAGGTATTCTGGCAGATACATGCTATTAATGGAGCCTTGAATCGTCATTTAGTTAAAGGTAAGTTTTTTTATTATATTAATTACATGATGCAATATTTACTACATATTGTTTTGAAATTAGAAATGTTTCAATGTTTATAAATGTTAAATTCACTGTAATCTACACTACCGATTGTTAGTTCAGATATTCTGCCGTATTTACAGTCAAAATTTTGTAAATTTAGATCTTATAAAAGTTTTAGTACTCGATTATCGCATATGAAAACCATGTTCTAAATTCCTAAAATGTTTAAAATGCCTAAATATATCAATTTTAAGAAATTTTAGGATTTTATTCGGAACGAAAATCGTGTTTTAAAATTCCTAAAAGCAGATTGTAAACATAACCAATTACTTAGATACAATTAGTTAGAGACCTATTGGTAAGCTACTATTACGACGCAACACACACAGTATACACGCAAATACGCGCCGGCGGCTAACTGTAAAAAATAAATGGTTCAACTTATGCCCGATATCATCACGTAATTAAAACAAACGTAATTAAAATTAAACACAAGGATTAGTACGTAATTTGTATGAGTTAACTCAAGGATTAATTTCGTAAATAAATCAGACATTAGACAATAAAAAAACACACACGCGCGCTTGTGTATATAAATCTATAGTAACATATATCCGCGTTTACTGTTAGCAAAAAATACACACACAGACGCCGATGTTGCCAATTTTAAAAACAGGCGCACACACAAACGATGAGGGCTTATTGTTTATATTTATATTATAAGCGTCGTTTTTCCAAACACGATATCACGAAACAATTATACGAAACGGGACAATTAAATTCGACAGCGAATTAAATGTTGACGACTGCTTGCTAGAGAAAATAGATGACGATTGACGAATGACACTCAGTGAAATGGTGACTTGCTCAAACATGTTATGTTGAAGGCGAGTCTTGTTGTTACGTGTTGCAGGGACGTTTGCACGTACGAAGAACAATTTTAACAAAACAACCAAACTACCTACTCTGATATATATACTAATTTTTAATTCTTATCGTATGTGTTTTGAGATATTTAAAAAAAACTAATTTCAAAAGAATTTGAATAATATATTTAATCAATAACTTTTTTTATTTACAGATCAAAATGGTATGAATGAGGGTATTTCAATAAACATTACAAAGCTCATGCCCAATCAAGCATACCAAATTTGGGTATTAGCCTACACCTCCAACGAAACGTTTACCCAAAGTGAGATTGTACTCATCGAAACTCTAGCCGAACCAGATGCATTAAAACTGGTTAAAGCTACTCCATATAAATTACAGCTAAGCTGGCGTCCACACAAAAATATAGTCAGATATGTCATTGAATACCAGACATTATTGGGAGCATCCAATTCAGTTGTTATAATGGATTCGATGCACGACAAACGTGAAATATTCTTTGTTGATAATTTACAGCCAAAGATACAGTACAAGTTCTCGATAAAACTGTATTTTAGCAAACGTGCTGTTCCATTTGTCTGGCCATCAGACACAGGTTTTGTTTTTGAAACTCTTGGTGACGCTCCATCTGCACCGGGTAAACCAAATATCAGTAAGCTCAAAGGAGATGTTCTACAAGTAACCTGGAGTGCATCGAAAGAGAATGGTGCCACCATTGAGGCATACTGCTTGGAATCACTGAAATCGCATGTTTCCAATCGTGTACTTCGTTCTACCGATGACATTGAGGACAAACTAAACTATACAAAAATGCAGACTACCAAACAATTGATTGTGGACGAATTTGAGCTGCCCGAAGATAAGTGGATCCAGCATTATAATGGAACGAATACGTATTGGATTCTTACGGATCTGCAACCAATCAGTCTATATACATTTCGGGTACGTGCCAAGAATGCATACGGTTGGGGACCGTACAGTGAGCTCAGTGATCAATTGAATGATTCAACGTACATTTCAATGGAAACAAACACTTCGATGCAGATTGCAGTTATTATACCGGTATTTGTGGTTTCGCTGTGTGTTCTGTTTGGCATTTGTTTTATTTACGCATGTAATCGGAAGGTTACTTCTAAGAAACTATTCCATGATACCATCGTTTTTGCGCCAGACGTTGAGCTCGCACATTTGCCCAATTTACCACCTGTTATGGTGCAGAGTGGCAATCCATTATATAGTCCAATGACCGATGCAGATGTGGCACTATTGCCAAAAATACGACCGGAACATTTAATAATCGGTATAACCGTTGGTGAAGGTAACTTTGGTGAAGTGTTGACCGGTATATTGCGAATTGGTAATGAGATACCGGATACAAGTGTTGCAATTAAAAAACTCAAGAAAGGAGCAACGAATCAAGATAAAACGGACTTTCTTAAGGAGGCCCATCTAATGAGTAACTTTAAGCATAAACATATTCTAAAACTGATTGGCGTTTGCTTTGATACCGATGGTCCGTATATTGTAATGGAATTAATGAAAGGAGGAGATCTGCTTTGCTATTTGCGTCAGAATCGACCGACTGCTGTAAGTTCTTTCTGGAAATTTCATCTTATTGTTTATACTAAATATGTTTTAATTAATCGTAGGGAATGCATTCGTCACTAAGTCAACTCGATCTGGTTTCAATGTGTGTTGACATTGCATCTGGATGTCGTTATCTAGAGGAAATGCACTTTGTTCACCGAGATCTGGCATGTCGTAACTGTTTGGTGTCCTCATTGGATCCAGCCAATCGTGTTGTTAAAATCGGTGACTTTGGACTAACCCGAGACATCTACAAAAACGACTACTACCGTAAAGATGGCGAGGCTGAGGTACCAGTTAGATGGATGTCACCCGAGAGCTTAGTGGACGGTGTATTTACTTCGCAATCGGACATCTGGGCATTTGGAGTTCTCTGCTGGGAAATTATGACTCTGGGACAACGACCGTATCCAGGTCGAGGTAACATCGATGTTATGCATTATGTGCGTGATGGTGGACTACCTACGCGACCAATGGACTGTCCTGAAGATTTGTACGTTTATTTTTATAAGTTTTTAAGGGAGATTTTAATAAACAATTTTTTTTAGGCATCAATTAATGCTGAAATGCTGGTCTTATCGACCAGAGGGACGTCCGACATTCCGATATTGTCTAGACGTACTGAAGGCATTACAGCAAAATACTTCTGGTTCTCTCCCTTTGACGGTAGCCAATTTAAATCGTATGCAAAATGGTAAGTTTAGTGCATTTTATTTATAGATCTGGCTTAAAGGAATTATGCATGGCAAAATTATCTAACTAAAAAGCATTCAATCGAAAAAAAGATATAATCCCATCTTCGACGAATTCTAACAGCCATTCCCTGCTTTTGTTTTCCCATATAGGTGCCATATCTAACCGATTGTACTTGCTTACTGATGAAAATCATAATTTTAACAAAGGTAATTATACTTAAGTGGGTTGCATGCGATAGTTTTAAATAAATGTTTAGCTTTTGGACAAAATAATTCTCGATTATGTTTTATTAATTCGATATATAATTAATACAAAAATAGGAGGACTAACAATCAACGCAATGGGTCACGATCGTATCGAGCCACCCATTCTTATAACACCAACATCATCAACAGCCAGTCCAACACTGCCAAAGTATTTGGATCTAATTTACGACGACGAAGAACAATCACCCATCGATGTTGAAGTGACCGATGGCTATGAGATACCAATACCGGACGCACTAATGACCACGCCCACATTTCGTAGTGTAAATAGTTCAAAACCAACTGCAGACTGTTCCATAGACAGTACAGACAATAAAGAGCGAACATTCTCGAGTTCATCGACAGTGAGTGAATCTAGTGCATGTCAATTACAACCACAACAAACAATACTGAAAGTGGCTTTGCCCAATTCAAAAGAAGACTGTTCCAGCAAGGAAGCCTTGTTGATAGCATCACCGCATTCACCCACCGACAAGTGTAGACCATTCTATGCAAACGCAAAAATCGAGACACTCGTTCAGCATTGTGACGGAAAGACAATGTTATAATACTCGTATATATAAACTATAAAAGTGTAGCAATTTAAAAAAAATGAATAAAAACAAGTGCCGCAAGAGTGAAGAAGCTCACTAATAAGCTTTTGATGCCAAAAACAAAACAAAAATCACGAGACAATCACACAAATATTTGTTATTTATATACCTAATTTATAAGATAAAATATTTTAAATTATACGTAAACGCCACGGTGCCTTATTCGCCTGAAAGGTAGAAATGCTGCGGTCATTTTAATTATAGATTCACGAAATGGATGCGTGTACCTGATGTGTACCACTATATATATTCAAGTAATATACTTTATATGTAAATTGATGCCTTTATATTAAAGGTGTTCATTTCACAGCCACTATATACTACTTGATCTTCCATTTAGCCCTTATAATGACAGCTACAAAAATAAATGTATACAAATTACCTATAGATTAATTATTAATAATGTAAAAAATGCATGAATGCTGTAAATATATAATGTGTATTTTATAGATGGAAATAAACAAATTGTTTAAAATTAATTTTGCTTTTTGGATAGAATATTTATATTTTTTCTTCGTCGGGATTTCTAGGCAAAATTGCGTTGGAAAAAATATGTTAACAATATCTCCTTGAACAATTTGTAGTACTACGTTTTTGAGACTAAATCACTATCACCCCTCATTTGGATTTTGGTCGAAAAATCGTCCACTTCGTCCTCGAGATTGAGGATGCGTTGGGCGTAGGATACACACGTTTGGCGGTCGACAGGAAGTAGCTGATGCACGGACTGGTCTTTGTATGGGAACATGCGCAGGTCTTTGACCAAAATTCGCCTTAATGACGACCGGCTGATTGCTAATTGCGAGGCACGGCGTCTGGTCTATGTTTCCGGCAACAGCTCGACATCCTCGGCAACAGCGGCGATATTATTGGCAGAACGGGCGGCCGGCCACTCTTGGTAACGTATCGTGTGGTCCCATACTCTTCAAGGTTGGTGGTCAAACGGCGCAGTGTTTGCGTATTCGGTGTCGGACGACCAGGGAATCGACGACGGAATTCGCGCTGCGCTAACACCACAGACGAATTGTTATGCAAAAAAATATACACGATTATTCCGCGTTCTTGGGGACTGTATCGCTTCATGGCTTGTTCACTTGTATTCTACATCTGTCTAGTCCATAAATGTCAAAACAGATTTGACATTGGCGGACATTTGCAAAAATAAGAGCATCTCATAATAGGGGTATTTCTTTTGGCCCACATTGTATAATGTCTGAAAGTTTGAAGGAAAAATATTCCAAATTCAGCGATGGCATCCATTTTGCGGAGACGATGTAGAAAAAAGCGCCTTGCAGGGGCCCTACCCAAGCAACAATTTGCAACTGAGAGATTGCAACCGATTTTGAACATTCTTTATATTGCCAATAAAGCCTCATTATTTTCTTTTACAATGTATTTACATTGTATTTAACATACAATAAGTCTTTTGATAATGATGACGCTATGCACCATTTTTATATACCCGACATTAACTGCACACATTCAGTAATATGGATATGGCAATCGTCTCTAGGCCAAGTACCAAAAAAATAAGAAGAATACATTCAGCGCGGTCATGGTTAAGTCGAACGTTTTTTCAGCACGCTCACCCGATGACACCACGCTGTGTCATCGCCCTGTACGCGTCCTTCAGATCAAGGCCCACGAATTTCGTTCCTACAGTTTATAACGGTAAGTTTAATTCAAAGTTATTTCAATTCAACTGAAACATTTTCGTTTTTTCTTTCAGCACGCTCACTCGAACCGCGTCCTTAGAATCTTGGCCCACGACATCTGTCCGACAGTCTATTCGGGTAGGTTTTAATAAAAAATAATTTTATTTCAACAGAAAGAAACACCTTCGTTTTTGTTTCGTGGCAATCATCATCATAAATAATGATGATTGCGTTCATTCGCCTAATATTGTTTGTTGGGAATAATGGTGTACCTTGTGAAACTGAATTATTAGACTAAGAATCGGACATATACGAGAGCAACACACGACTTCGTGTTCATAAGCAGTAACCCCCCAACATGGAACATGTGCAACATGTAATGTGGATCAATCTGTCGGACACGTTGTGTTCTACGTCCAAAATTAGGTAACGACTAATATCATAGCCTCAGAATTCATATTACAGCAACAACAAAAGTACATAAAAACAAATACTTTGACGTAAAATTACACTGTTAACAGACAAAAATTCAACCATGATGCTATGCCCCGTTCCCCCAAAATTCGACCATGACGCTATATGTCCGCTGACGCCAAGTCCCGTTTCCCGATATGACATTTGCTACGTGGATTATGAGAACATTGCTGCAGAGGGATGGAATCGTCTAAAGTCTAAAATGAGTAGGTATTGTGGTGAGTGAATTTCAATTTAACTCACAATAGTCACAATTTTAATTCATGTTGATTTTCTAACTAAAAATTGATCGATATAAGTTTTTTTTTCATCGTGAGTATTTGTAATAAGTCGTAGAATTGGTGTTAATTTCCAATATGTATTTTTTACCCAAAATAAAATATTGTTGTTGTGGTTGCTATATAACCCTAAATTATGGGAGTTCGTTCACGCAAAATTTCAGTGTTATATCGCGATGTTAATACATACCTTTATCATATTTTCAAATCTAATTATGCAGATATTTATAAACATAATTTGACAACATTATCCTAAAGTTTCGTAGAATAAAAATATTACTGTTAATCCGTGGGTTATCAAAATGCAGAAAAAAAGGAAACACAGTATTTTTTTTCTAAATAACATTTATTAGTGTCACATCCTTTTGAAAGATAACGGCTTGAATTCGTCGTGACATTGTGTTAACAAGTTCCTTACAATATAAATCGGTAATTGAGGAACAGATTCTCTTTAACTCATATATTAAAGCTGCTTTTGTTGAACATGTGTTTCTTCGTAGGTGTCTCTTGATTAAACCGCACAAAGTCTCGATTGGACAGAGATCTGTGCTGCTTGATGGCCAAGGAAGAACTATTTCATCTGGAATATTTGTCTCGACAGATGCATCAATATTTGCGAAGTGATTTTCAATTTCTGTATGAGCTGCTGGCTGATCTGAATCGCCTCCTTCGATAATCTATTCCTATTCCTTTGAAATAGGCTCCACCTCGACATTAACTCGATCCTTTAGTTCTGGATTGCATCCAGATTATTTGAATTACCAACAAATCTGACATCTCCACTTTACAGGATTTCGGATGCAACATCCAATACGCCTTTTATTGTTCGTCATAGCCGATAAACGTCATTAGCTTCGACTTGTTCTGTAGCTTATGCCATTTTACTTGCGGTATATGAACGTATGCTGCAGATCCGAAGTCTGGCTTCCTTCCGTTCGGTCTTCAAAAACTGTGAGACATATGGCCAGTATATTCGCCATCTCGATCCGACCTGATCACCATAGGCTTACGTCCAAACTGAGTGTGAACGGTTGTAATTGAGCTTTTCAAATACTTCATCTTTGTTCTTCAGAAGATAAATACATCAGTATCCGACTGTAATTATCCATAAATGTGACAAAGTACCTTGTGGTTGACCCCATTGTGTTGACTACTTTGAGCAGGATATGCTATATTATGCGAGTAAAGATGATATAAGCCGGAAAGAAGCTCAGCAATAGCGGTAAGTTTGAAGTCTGTCTTTGGCGCTGTTTGCTCATTAATTTTTGAACAATTTCGTCTCCTATGTTCCTGCAGCAGTTCTTATTGAACAAGACTTAATGTTAAATCTCCTTCTGGTCGAGTTGCTAAAGCAATGATGAACGTATTGTAGCTATTTGGCAAGCTACAAGCAACAAAGCAACAATCCAGTTTGAGTTTGCACTGAGTTTTTCGAACAGATCATTCATTTTGCCGATATGAGTTTCCGCATCTCCATGTTCTAATAGCTTGAGACAGCAAATGTATCTCATCAATCTGAACTTGTTACTGTGCGATGCTTTTTCGTGGTACTCCCTCCTTCCTGAGGCGATTTTGCCTTTCGTACGTGGTTTAGTTGGTTGTCGCTGACCAACAAGCTTATGTACCACATTTCGTTGTACCTTTTCGTCCAACTTTCTGTGACTGGTTCCGGTATCACATACTTTACGGCATTCCAAAGACTTTCCTTTATAAGCAGCATTTCCATATGATATTTCCAAATAAAGTAATTATAGTTATTTAGTTTGGAAAATGCAAACTTGACGAAATAAACTTTAGTACATCTGCCTTGGCCCATAACCTGTTGGAAAGGTTCAAAATACAGAAGATGATGCTCTAAAGCCTGGATGATGCGAAACGATGAATAATATGAAGAACTAAATTGAAGTTCTTGTTTACAAAAGGGAATAAAATAAGAATAATAATATACAATGACAGTTTTGACATATTTTAACAATAGAACTTAAAACTATAGTTGAGCGTGTTTTAACTCATTTGAATGAATGCTAATTTCAATAACAATGACATTTCATTTGAAAGTGCTCGTCAGTTGGATCGGTTGATTTGCCTGTGGAAGACCAAACAAATTAACGTTAACAATGTTCTTTATAAATGGGACGCGAAATCACAATTGATGTTCTTTGTTGGAATAGCATTTAATCAAAAAGGCTGGCGTTGCTTCAACGAATGAAGTCTGTATTAGACGTGACAGTGGATTTGACAATCCATGGATCCGCCCGGAGTCAAGGAAAATCAGTCTATTCAATCGTCATAGATGTTTCAGCAGAAGTAGTAAAATACGAGTCCTCCACGAACGAAGATAACGAAACATCGATTGGCGATTCAGAAAATCAGATTCAGTTGGGGGATTCACCGAAAGCAGATACTTATATTTCAATCTTCTCAGGAATTTCTGATGATTACGATGATGCAGACATTACCTATATTGACTGCTGAACGTACTGTAATTGCCAAGGTACTTCAATTTTTCTTCAAATCGCTTCCGTGTTGTAAGCTATATATCCCTGTGGTTCAGCGTTATGTTCCAAAGGAATCATGCCATCGGTTTCATAACGCTAATCAACTCTAATGTTTCCGTCGGAAGTGGTACGATCAAATTTTCGAATTCCTCTATATAAGCATGGCTGATACAGCGACAACTTTTCGTTTACATATTAAACCAGACATTTTCTAAAAAAATATATATTGAAGCTACTGTGCTTAATTTGCCCTGACGCAACAGATTGACAAATCATAATATAATATATAAAAACACGACACGACACTCACTTGGAATCTTTCTCTACAAGAACTGTTTCGGCTGTCCCTTTAAGGCATAAGCTGTCTGGTGTCCCGTTCAGTTGAAGTTGATTGGCTACATCTTCTTCCAACAGTGTAAGGGAGGATGAACCTTCGTCCAGGAACGCAAACGTTTGAACAATACTGACGGCTTATTGTTGCGATGTGTGTTGCAGTTTGTAAAGTGTTGATCATCGTTTTTGGCCGTACTGGGTTCTGCTTTTCTCTTAGCTTCTCTTCCGATCGTGCATCCTTGTGATGAAGCGGATGGTGTTTTGCAGTGCAGTTATGTTTGTCGCATGTTTTATTTTGGCCCAAACACTTTCGACATACTCGAACACTCGACACTCTTCACAAGTTTCCATTTCTCATTGAGACTAGAATCTACAAAAATTTTGAACATTGTGGCTACTCTTATAGCATGCTGGACAATCTGAAAATTCTGATGTCCTTATTCCAGGTGGTTTTGAAGGTTTTCTGTCATTCTTATCAGTATTTTGTTTGTTGTTACAGTAGCTATGCTGATGAAGGAAGCCTTTATCCTTTCTACTCTTAAATCTACTCTCATGGCTGTCATATCCAGTTTTTGGGTCTGTGACTGTGCTAGCGGCTTGAGCAAGCATATGATATTAACTCCAACAACTAATGGAAGCTTTGCTACTAGTTAGATTGTTGAGATGAACGTTCAGACCAGATGCTTCGATCGTAGCACAAAGATTCTGTTGCAAAACTTTTTGAAGTGTTTAGCTTGTCCGGCCTTGGGCCAGCTAACTGCAGCTAACTGACTCTAGAGCTCGACCTTTTAGACATCTTTGAAGTCTGATCAGATTCTCATCGTTGGTGAAAGCACACATTCTCGTCGAGTTCTCGAATGTGATTATGAATAGTCGCCATTCTTCGGGTTTTCCACTAAAAATCGGAAGATCCTTCGAAACAACCTCTCCCGCAGCAAAATTACTAGTACTGAAGATCGGAGAGTTGTTCGTGCTTTGAGCAGTTGGTTGAGGTTCAGATGGTACAAAGGAAGGTATTGCTGTAGGTCTCAATGGTTTCTCATTTGGAATAGATGATCCTATGTTCCATATATTCGGTTCTGCATGGAACATAGTGTTACTTACCTGTGTTCCAATTAGAGTACACCGATCTTGTTGTTCCTACCTGTGGAAAACTGTTTGACGACCTTGATTGAGTGTCATCAAATATTGAAGAGTACCCGTGTTCTGCTTGTACTATGTTTGAAGGTCTTTGAGTACTCATACCATCGGATTTATCAGCTTTACTTGGATATAACGAGAGCTTTGATGTAATTGCTTCTGCTAATATTCCGAAGGAGACCTTGGGCTTGTTTTGAGGGCATCTAAGAAGTTGAGCTGATGTCAAAGTCTCTGCATGCATAAGGTGGCTGTTATATTCCAACAAGGATGACGTATATGGTAGCTGGTTCAGATCAACTCCAGTTGTGAGTCAGTCAGTGAGTGGTGTGCTTATTCAACATACAGTGTGTATATCTTTTAGGAATAAACCGAGCTACCCGATGCTATTGTCCCAGCATGACAAAATGTAGCAACAACTATCGTGCTCTAAAATAATGTATATCCACCTAAATTAAAAGTATGTGTTTAAAGAGAAACAGTTAATATTTTTTTATTAATGTATTCACTAAAAAATCCACATAGTACAAGAGTCTTTCTGAAGTAGAGCACCAGCCGTATGATATCCAGCACTACCGCCACGTTCTCTTGCCTGGATTTGCATCAGATAATTTTGGTATAGTGCCTCTTTGGAGATTTTTGCATAAAAACATTTTCACTTCAATTTACATATTTATTCTATACAAAACAAAACGGTGGCACCGTCACGAACAGAATAATCGTTTACAGTATCATTTTGTTTTCTATATACACTACTATTTGCAAACACTGCACTGGTCAAATGCTACACCTTTTCTTTCTCTGAAAAACTTATTATTAAACAATTATAATAAAAACTTAAACTTTTATTAATCTAAATCATATAATTTTACATATGCTTTAAATAATTTCCGTTGTTTCTATAAATGAAAGTATTTTATCTGAACTACATGGAAATTTTAACGAATTATCATGAAAACGATCGCCATATTACGGTCAGAAATACCTATAAGTATGCGAGTTTTGTATTTACGGAAAATAAAACTACCGCATTTCGAATAATTAAAAAAAAAACTGTTGCCTCTGCGACTTTGTCGTGTTGTGGAGTTTATTCTTGGGCGTTCGATGGCAACATATTAAACTTTCGTTTCGTTTAAACTTCGTCACACTCACCAGTTTTCATTTTATTCAAGTAACCTATTACGTAATACTTTGTACATGATGCTACATAATACATATACGCTGGTATTGTATCTAATTTAATAAAACATTAATTAGCTTTCATTAGGCTCTATTCACATCAAATCCTATGTACATAAACGGTAGAATATTTTTCGTTTAAAACTTCAAATCCTAATTATACAAAGAAAAGTTTTTCCATAAACCAGCGCCTTTATGTAAATATGCCTATATCTGTACACATTTTCTTTATAGACGCGTAGCAACCGAAAAAGCCATAGATGTCAACGTACACATTCAGAAACGGTGAGCTTGAATTTATGGCACATGGTGTTTCTCAAAATAAAATAGTTGTTCTATTCAAAGAGTGGAGCAACACCGTTATTTTGCGGTTAATGTCAAGGTTAATTAAAGTGCATATAGCTTTTAAAATGTGTTGCATGCTAGGTTGACTTTTCAGCACCAGAGAATGCGGTTGTCTGGGGTTAAATGGCGTTCCTAATATATGTATGTATAGTTGACATATATGTATTCTAGAATATTTGATGATGTCAGGTTATGTGTGTTTAAAATATGTATGCATGATATAAATGTAAGTTTAAGTCAATTATCAAATTATCAAGTCGGCGTTGCGGTTTCGCCACTCCTTGTTATCTCTTTAAAAAGCTTGTTTGAATAATTTGATACCAGTCACATTGTGATTTGTTTGCGCATTTTTTTTAAGTTTGTGTCTCCGATATTATTTTTATATAAATTTTTTTTTTGAAAAGTTCAAATGTTTAATTTTTTATTTATCGATGTTTAAAAAATTGCTATATAAGCTCTAAATTGAACTGCGGGATACGGTTTCGAGTCGTTTTGAAAAAACATTTCCAATCAGTTGTTGCCATCTCCATAACCAGTATTGGAAGTTAAAGGAAATTACACTCTTGGCTGGGTCATAGTTTAGTATTACTTTTAATTATGAAGGCGGAAACCATAGCCATAGCCGAGTGGATTAACGCGTTGGCTAGCACTGTAAATCATTTGGTTAATTTTTCTATTAATAGCCTATTTCGGAAATAGGAATAACGGAACATTAATGCCATCAATTAACTTATACATACGCACCCTGTATAGAACAAAAAGTGTATGATGGCGTCGATGATTCACGATCCCGAATATGAAATAGCAAGATAGATCTGCCTTGCAAAGTTTTTATCTTTTGTGTTTTTTAAGAGGCGTATGTGGTCCGATATCACCGCAGAATGTGGTGGGCTAAATTTCCCCAAAACTGAAATGTCGGGTCACATTAAGGGATCCTTCAACATATTGTGCCACAACGAAGGCACTAAGAAGTGGTTTGAGTCCATAGTACCGCTCTGGACCGACCTCTGGGAAGGGTGCAGGCTCTCTGTTGTGGAAACGAGGAATCTACCTCATCCTAAGAGAGTATGTGCATTCTTCCCATGAGACCCGACAGTGCCAAACTAGTGAAGATGCTGTCGTTACAAAACGATGACACGCTGCCAAATGCAAGCTGGAGCGTCATAAACAGGACAGAGGTAGCCGGAGGAACGACAAAAGAGGGAGGTATAAGTCGCCAGGCGCATTTATTGTGCTAGCCTTAGATGTCGCATCCCACAACACACTCTTTGGAGAACTGTTCGGCTCCCTGTTCTTCCACGCGGGCAAAGTGAAGTTCGCTAAGTATGGGCCGAAAGAAAAAGAGGCACACAACAGCGACGCCCCATCACTCCTAGAACAACTAGAGGAGGAAATGAAGGAGGTCGAGTTACTGGCGACGGACGATTCCGATGTCGAGCTCTCCCTCCTTTAAAATAATATAAATGAATATCCACAACTGTAGGGCAGCTATGAGGAACATCAATCATTACCAATTTACCTGATCATAGAAACCCGAGGAAATGTGACTGGGGTCTCTATCGGGAAACAAAGTTAAACCATGCCCTGAGCGTTTCTATGATGAAATGCTTCAGCCAAAAAGACTTTGTAAACAAGAGCTAAGAACAGCCCAAAGAAACTCTTGGAAAAGCTTTTGTGGTGAAGTAGAGACGCTTTCAGCAACCTCTAGAATCACAAAGGCATCCTCAATATATAAAGATGCCCAGTTGAGAACTGTATTGCTCCACGATTGTTGAAGCACGAAAAATAACACCGACACTTTGAAACATCTGATGAGTAACCACTTCCCAAACTGCGTATTCAACGATCAGACTCATAACAACATTAATGTAAACCATGAGGTTGACCATGATTCAAATTGGAGCTTGGCCTCCACCATAATCACTATTGATAGAATAAAGTGGGCCCGGTACTCTTCCAAACCATACAAGGCGCCAGGCAGGACATTATTGGATGCTTCAAAATCTCAGTGAAACTAATCTGGTCCTAAATAGCTTAGTGTACTATAAAATTGGCTTTGCCGATGATATAGCAATACTCATATCCGGAAAGGATGAAAACACAATCATAAATTTTATGCAACAAGCATTAAGAATTGTAGAAAAATGGTATATTGACAACCAACTGTCTGTTAACCTTTCAAAAACAGCACTGGTTCTCTTCTCACATAAAAGAAAGTATGAACTTAGCAAACATCCAATACTTTTCAATGAAACACTAAAGCTCACAGCTGAAGTGAAATATTAAGTAGTTCTCCTGGACAAGAAACTTCTTTTCAACAAACATATTGAGACAAAGACCAACAAATCCATTAAAGCGTTCTGGCTGTGGCGCAGAGCATGGGGTATGTCTCCTAAATTAATCTATTCTGGATCTATACAGTAATGATTCGACCAATGTTGACATTTGGTACAATTGTGTGGTGGCCCGGGGTAAAACTGAAGACGGTCACCGCACAACTTCAAAAATTCCAAAGTCTTGCGTGCATGTGCATAAAGGAGCCATGCGCACTGTACCTACAGCTTATTCCAGTCAGGTGCCTGGCAAAAGCTTTTCTGTAAAGAGATGTGACTCCAGGCAGGCGTTTGAGTGTTTAGCGACACTCCGTA
>JANSTU010051863.1:0-20628 GCA_027564075.1 Bolitophila hybrida
GCAAGGAAGTCGTAGCAGAGGTAGACCGAAAACGACGTGGAGGCGCACAGTCGAACGAGAGCTGGCAGAAGCTCAAACGAACTGGACGGCGATAAAGACTTTGACCGCCAATCGCGTCCAGTTCCGGGCTGATGCCCTATGTCTCGAATAGGGATCAAAGGAATTTATATATATATATCCTTTCAAAATGGATTGTGGGCAGTCTACAATTTTTTAGCTAGCAGAGCAAATAATACAGGAATTCGAAAACAGAACTTCGGAGTATACGAATGAAAAGAAATTGAGATTGCCCATAACAAAAGTCTACGACATACACTTTTAAAGTTTATTCAAACCGGAACTCTTTATCCTAAGCCAAAATCTGGTAGTATTCTTGTGGTAAAACGACTAGATTGGGAGTATTGGGAAAATTAATTGGTTTATTATAAAAAATCTTTAACGTGTAATCCAATCTGGACGTATACAATCTGGTCGTAAACACACTCATAAGCTTAGATTTTGTTTTTACTAGGTTCATATAAACCTTTTTTAATAGCATCATTCAACGAATTGTAAGTGATTATCAAATACAGGCAATGAAGAAACCATTTCTAACAGCAAAGCAAATTAAATGCAGATTGAAATGGGCCAAGAACAATTGTTTGGGTTCCTAGACAATTGCTGTCCATACTTTGGAGTGATGAATCGTTGTTCGATGTGTGTTTTTCAGACATATCGATATCGCGATTTGTTTGAAAGACGAATAATTTTAAAAATTGCCCTAAACGGACTGTAAAGTGTTCTTCCAGCTTTATGGTGTGTGGATGCATGAGTGCAAATGGTGTGGGCAATTTACACATCATTTCTGGAAAAATGCTCAAAAATAGAAATACATTCTCCAAGAAAACCTTTTAGCTTTAGTTAAAAAGTTGAACATGACTGAGTGCGTATCGCACTGCCCCAGCTAATACTGCTAAAACCACTATGGAAAGACCTTCTAGCAGCACAGACCTCAATCCAATCGAATCTCTCTGGGGTATCATTAAGAAAATGCTTCGAAATTACAATCAGGTCCATAGGTCAAAGGATTGAAGAGGAAGATCACATAAATTTGGGATAACTTTTAAGCAAAAAGGTGATGGACAAAATATTAAATAGATTGTCCAATTTCATGATTGCCATGCTTGTGTTGTGAGGACCGGATGGACCAAAGCGTTGCATGTTATCGGATTACAGGCCCCCAATAGAAGTGGTTGTAGTGTATTGGTGTTACCCTTCAAAATGCTTGGCTTCTTCATTGACATGCTACTGGAAATATGAAAGCGTCATATTTATTATTTCGCGAGGACATTGCAATGGATCTATGCTGAAGTATGGACAAAGACATCAAAGACCACCGGCTTTCGCATACATCTGAATTTTGAATTACATTTTCTTTTCATCTTTTTATTCCCAAACATTATGTTTTTTTTGTCTTTGTATACACATTTCATAATTTGCAAAATACCTGAAGACAATGTTTCGATATGGGCCCACAGTCAGTCTTAGATTGAAAGCGGAAATTGTGGTCTATTCTCGAAATATTTTCATCTACTTCGGTTTAATATGACTTTATTTACAAAACTTCTGCCACTGCCACTTCACAACCATTAAAATTGTGTTGGATTTTTTTTTAGAGAAATTCTAAATTCTAACTATATAGAGCTCAAACAAGCAGCAATAGGTTAATAACCTGTTTTGCCGAAACTTTTTATTAACGAATCACCAAATGGCGTCCGATGTCCCACAAAGGGATTAATGGATCTAATATATATATAGAGCACAAAATCCTAATAGTCAACCCTGGTTTGATAGATTCGTTCAGCTTCTCGTTTAAAATCGTGTGAAAATTTAAAGAATTTTACTATTGCTTTATGAATTGTTTCCTTTTAAATAAAGTTATGGCTTCTTTTAGTTCCGCCACTTACATAAGTTGTTTTTTTAACTTTTCATCTCCAGTGGAAGCTTGCGTCTTGAGTAACCTTGATATGCATAATCATAGTCATTGTGATGATTTTTCTGCCAAACTTTCATCTTTTCTTCAACTCGACCAAGTACCTCAACTTTTCAGATGCCACATCATATTACTTAAAATAATATGATTATTAATAGAATAAACGATCCAAATCCAACCGACTACGGCAATTTAACCATCAACGTTCTGATCTTTCTTCCAATATAATACTTGATAAGGTGTTGGTCAAATTTTAAACACTTACGCGAAGATCGATAAAGTGTACGAGATGGAGCGGTACTTATTTCATACGCTTAAAAATAATGTAAATATTAGAATAATATCCAAATATAAATGAAATACTTATGACAATGTGAACAATGTTACTAATTATTTATTTAAATACGAAGTTGATGTCCCTAATACCGTACTTTGTAATCTAAGAGCTCAATATAATGAAATCATAATTGTTAGTGTCTTTAATCAAAAAATGCCTCAAAATTCCGTTATGTTGTCCTAATTTTTAGATACAAATGTCCAGATGCTCTATTAGCTGAACCTCCTCGAAGAAACGTCAACTTCATTATTTAAAAAAAAATATTCTGTATGATACCTCTCAGCTACTACTTCTAAACCATCAGGCGCAAGTTATAAATCGCCCTTATAACGCACAGCCCTGGTTTGATTCTAAAATCAGAAAATTAATATTAAACCGTGTGATATTGCAAAGTTTGCCTGGAAAAAGTAATCGTGCAGACACTACCTTTTTCAATTTTAAAATGCATCGTAATCGAGCTACTACTAAATTCCTTGAACACAACCTACCTGACATTGTATCTATATCTATACCCTCCTCTCTAATA
Organism: Bolitophila hybrida; assembly: GCA_027564075.1. Lineage (NCBI taxonomy): Eukaryota > Metazoa > Arthropoda > Insecta > Diptera > Mycetophilidae > Bolitophila > Bolitophila hybrida. The sequence goes on from JANSTU010051863.1 coordinate 2,836, forward strand.
ATCTCAGATTTCTTTTTCCTTTTACTTTCTAATTTGCTTCCAGACTCTTTCGGAGTGCCTCAGGCATTCATAGAAATTCCAATACTCCTTTAAAGAGCTATTCATAAATATTACTAAAAGGTTTAACAATTGTATCATACCAATTGTATAAAAAACAAACATAAATATGTATACTTGCGAATGTCACACAAAAAGACCAACACACGCTCTCATTTCAATTATATCATAAATTCAAATTAGCAATATACTCGTAATATATATGTAATTGTATATCATAAACCGGACGAAGCATTTTCATTTGTACAATGACGCAGAGAGTTGTTCAATATTCATCGCGCTAAGCTTAATGCTTTTAGTTATTACTATATATTTTGTTAATTATTTTTACGGCCACCGTACTATTGTTTATGATTAATAACATATATTATGTAGGTACAGTAATATATTTGTCTGTAACCTTCGCCGAGCAACGAGAAAATTAATTATGTTTATTATGCCACTAGAGTTTGATTTTCGAACCATTTTCTATTCGTCAAACGTGTAGCGCTCATGTTTGACAGTCGCTATATATTTATGAGGCAATATACGGTGTAGCAACGTATTGTAAAAACCCATAACATAAATGCCGGAGGAAAATGAAGCAAGGAAGCCCTAAAGCGACGGTATGAATTTTTGTCACTGTAACAAGAATTCACTAACGAGGTCTGAATTCTTCTCAAATGCATTTTCGTCACCAAACCACTGCCGAGGTGTGACACAAATCACAAATTAACACTGGCGTATAAATTACATATAAAACAATTAAATTCATATATATATATAGTATATCACGCCAGGCTCGTAAAAGAATGAAATCAAAACTGAAAAATATTTTTTTGCAATAAAGAAATTAAAATAAAATTGGTAGATTTACAATTTGTATTTGCTTTGATTTGTTTACGACTTGTATGTTTGAAATAAATATTTTATATATTTGAATCATTAAAAAAACATAGTGATTTTTTTGCCACGATGTAATGCACCACCGTTTTTCAAAAATCCATAATAATGAAAATATGGCGAATTTCTCCCAAAAAACACAATCTTGCTTCTTATGTATTTCAAAAGATCTAAAAAGCGAAGCTATCAAAATCGTGTTACTTCGATAGATTTCTTTAAGTCTATATGCTCAATTAATCCTCATTATACCATATTACCATGTGATTTAATAGGCTGGGTAAAAATAGCGTATTATGCTCTATTGTGAGCATGCCAGAATTTAAGAAATTAAGCTGACATACTATAGTAGCCTAATCACTCTTTATAAACGACTGAAATTATATAAATAATTGCAAATGAAGCATTTATTATTATTCTAATAACTTATGAAGTAAATTACTTTTGTTATGTCAACATTTTCAGAATTTAAAATTTTATTTTAAAATAATAATAAACATTTTAAATAGTATATTATGCCAGACGTTTTATAATAAACAAATGCTATTAACAGTCAACATCTGATTTATAAACAAAATCGAAATAGTTCTTAGTTTTATAGCAAATAAATATAAACAGAAAGCCAATACCAAGAGGTTCTTTATCAAGGCCGCATATATACATATACTTATACCGATAAAATAGAAAACAGAGCGCACTCCTCAAGTGTGCTCAGACAATTATTGGCAGGTTGCCACTTGACAGCTGGCCTAATTATAAAGCGGGAAAATCACGTTGCTATCCGATAAGACTGAATGAGTAAGTGTGTGCTGCCGGTGCGCAATAAAGTGGCCTAGCTATCAATTAAATCAAAACAAATTAAAATATAGTTTTATAAGTATTTTATTTTATTACACTTTTGCAATGCAATAATCAAGAAGCAAATATTTTTATGTTATGGAAAAAAACCATTTGTATTTAATCATCTGCATTTTGTAGTTCTATATAAAATGTATTAGTACACGTTCATAGTTTTTTTTTGAGAAACTTTGTATATGGTAGATATCTTGTTGTGATTGATTTGTGCTAAAGATTGCTCTCAAAATACTTCTTAAAAATATCAAATTGGCTCCATATGAACAACAATATAATAAAACATTAAAATAAAATAATAATAATTTTTTAGCCATATTTTAAAGTAGCCAGAACACACCCACACATTTGATTCAATTTTAACCCTCCTGGCTAAAACTTTCGCCATTTTAAATGCGTGAAACTTTTTTGTATGGAAGCGGAGAGCGGAATGGTCGTATAACTTTGTTAGAAGCGTCGAGACGAACACGATGAAACATCAAAAAATAAAAATAGGTTTCGTATTTTCACCCTTAAGGGTGAGAGGGCGTCAAAAATTAAAAAACAGTAAAAGTCATTTTTTGATATAAATAATAATAATAAACCGGACAACCCTTAAGGGAGATAGGGCAAGATTAGGAGTTTCAGCCGTACTATTTTAGGGTTCGTGAAAATTATACTTTAGGCGTGGTGACAGTTTAAAGTTGGAAAACACCTTTTAAATCACGCTAAGGGAAAACAACTCTGGGAACAGCGGATATAGGGCCAATGAATAGTACCCTATGGCCAACACCTTTTCAGTCATGCTAAAGGAAAAACAACCCTTTTTGCCCCTATCTCACTTAAGGGTTGTCCGATTTTACTCATCTTTTTTTGAAAACATAGGTATTTTAAATACCTTTCTGTTAATTCCCCATACTCCTGGGCATCTCTCCCCCCCATCTCCAAAAAAAATCATAAGGTTTTTAATAGCGCCGAATAATTTTTATGGTTTTGGGGTCTAAAAATGACCCCAAAAATGGAGTGGGTGCACTTTTTTCAAAATCGCGTTTTCGCTCTCCTGTAGATTCGCCGCAATTTCCATAAGTTTGGTCATCGTTGCTGGCATTTTTTGATTGTAACCATACAAAAAACAATATAACTTTGGAAGGTCTTGATAGTGTACCGCTGGACTCGGGCTACACGATCAAGAACTAAAATTACCGCGAATCGGTACTCAAAATGATAGTGTGTTTTCTTTTTTTTGAATCGTTAGAAATTTATCTGACACTCATCATTAATTAATTAATTACTCAATCAACATTTTGGTAGTTTTGGTAGGTCGTTGTGAAAGTTGGATTTTAATAGATCCCAATCGTATTAATAACATTTATAGCATCATATAGCATATTTTTTAAAAACTCCATGGGCCATCCAGTAAAATAAAGGGAGTTTATTCTATTTCTAGAATCATTCTGAAAAAAAAACACTTAGAAAGGTGATCAGAGCCTTTTACACCAATTCAAATGAATAGTTTGATTACTTCCTTTCTAACAGTAATTTTGCCCAGTTTTTGCCATAAAAAACATGTGATTTAATCGGGAAGTAGACTTTTGAGACACTGCAAAACCGACATAAGTTGGTTTGTACCATTTGTGACAATGATAAAATCGACAATTCAAAATATGAGAAATGTGCATTTACGACAAATCATTCGGGCAAGACTTTCTAATTGCGACAATTCAATTTAAGACTCTAGCCTCATGCGACACATATAAAAAAGCTGACCAGACATTTTCTGATATTGTCTCATCTGGTCTTAGATATTCAAAAATAACAACATAGTGCGATACAGACAAAAAAAGGAAAATCGAAAATAAACGATACATGATGTGAAAGAAAACAACCGATGACAAATAGAACAATGCAATTCTTTATAATTATCATGGTAATTTAGGATGTTTAGTTCAATTCATATATATTCGATTGTCTTATCTGTCTGCATAGCACTATCGAGTTTTCTGCATATTTTAGGCCAAATGAGACATTACCAACGATGACTCAACAATGTCGCTGTATGATATGTCTCATTTGGCAAGAGTCTGAAAAAAAATGTCGTAAATGGCAATCCTCGCAATTATCGCATCTGACTATGTCGCAAATAACTTGTCCGTATCTGTCTGTGTCGTAAATAATATTGTCGCATTTGTCTCAAATTCACACCACCGATTTAATCCAATATTAAGATTATCTAAATATACTATATAAAAACTTGTTTGTCCCATTGAGCAGCTTCATTCCCAAGCAACTTTCCGGATTTTTGTATTCTGGCCGATCGTCGAATTCGGACAACCAAATGCTGTAGAACTTCAAGGTAGAATACTTCCGATGACATGCTCATTGTCTCTTATTAATTAATAATTTTGATAGAGTTTGACCCATTTTTTGTGCTTTCAGTTCTTCTGATGACTTGCAGGCATCACTTTGGCAATTTGTTTCGAGATAATATTTAAAGCTCCACATATCGTCTGCAGATACAATATATTTTGTTAAGTTAGAGTTGTTTCCGGCTAAGTAAATAAATAACACTCGATTGATTTATTGGTCATCTGTTGCATGGTGTGGAACAAATATTTACCCAAATCCTCTTTAAAGATTTGGCGTACGTTCTTTCGGTTGATCTGCTAATCAACTGACTCACGATCGTCGTTTGGCTTCAGCACTCATCGACGTAAACTTCATCGATTCATACATTTTTCTGGCATTTACGATAAATTTTACTAGTAATATTATGATAATGTGTTACTTCATTTTGATTTGCGAAACACTTTTTTTCATAACTCAGACATTTGATAAAAAAAAAAAAAAAAAAAAAAATTGCGATGTTTTTTTTTTGAGAAATTTTATAATAGAAAAGTAGACATTGTAAGTAATAAAACTCGATTATTCCCAAGATATTCACAACTAAATCGAAAAAAAAACATTTAACGCGTTTTGCAATAACTGGCAAATAAGTAATACCCGCAACCGTTTGATCGATCGATTTTTTCTTTTAAAAAATAATCCTTTTTTAAGTTACTAAGTTCTATTTTAAGAACTATTGAAGAAGAATCGATAATTCCAGCTCAGTGGAAAAAAGCAATGGTTATCCCAATTCTGAAACCAGGAAAGGAAGATTTCCGAACGGGCAAACTCTTCACAAAGCAAATAGACAGTAATACTCAATATGTCCGTATGATGACACATAGATGGCGATTATTTTGTCCATATGATTTTTATTTAGTACTAACCTTCATACGATACATATAAATTTGATAGCAATCTGACTATTGATTCGTGAGTTATAGCATTTTGAAGTGAAGCAACTTTTGATTTAGAAGAAAAAAATGGAAAATGTAAATTTCGAGTTTTAATAAAGCATTGCTTTTTGTTGAAAAACTGCAGTAGAAAGCATCGAGATAAATGGTAAAAAATAAAAAATAAAAAATAGATAAAATTGTATTACCGCTATAATCGTTGTATCGTTACTTGTTGTTCGCCCTCGAAGACATCTATGCAGATTTTGTCCGTCTGCCATGGAAACACATCTCAAAAAAATGTGACTCACGCGTTGAAAAGTTGAACATAAAATGCTGGACAAAGTAAACTTTTTTATATATTCTTTATTCTTTTATATATGTATATTAAGGATAACATTATGTCCTCGACTTTTTTTATATATTTAATAAAGATTTTACGAAAAGAAGCTTTTCTGCTCTCTAGACTAAAGGTATCAAGAGACGGAACAACTAGTACGCCACACTGTGGAGTTCCAGTGCACCAGGTAAGGTGTTTGAACATTCTAGGCATTGACTGGATCAATAGGCTGCATCTGAAGGACGTACCTATTTCATCAAATGCAGATTCCCAACCGTATTCTCAGAAAACCTAAGATGATGCACCAAGATCTAATAAATCAAGTTTTTTGTTCCAGAAATAACCTTCCTGGGATTCATTTTAAGCATACATTGTCGACGGCCAGACCCGAAAAAAGTGGATGCCATACAACACATGCCACCACCAATTGATGTTACAACTCTACGCTCATTATTTGGTGGACTGAGTTATTACGGCACGTTCCTAGAATGCGCCAACTCCGTACCCCTCTAGACACTCTTCATAAGAGGGACACCCCTTGGAAATGGTCCGACGAATGGCAGCGCGCGTTTAATGACGCCAAAGAAACGCTTAAGTCGGACCTCCTTCTGACTCACTATAACCCGGTCATGCCTATTATCGTAGCTGCAGACGCATCAAGCTACAGTATCGGAGCGGTCATCGTTTCCCGGACGGCACTCCGAAAGTTATTGCCCATGCATCGCGATCATTGACGTCAGCAGAGAAGTCCTACTCGCAAGTCGAGAAGGAGGCGCTTCGCAGTGCCTAAGTCCCGCAGAATGGTCTACGGGCGCACATTCACTCTCCAAACAGACAATAAGCCGCTCCTCACAATGTTCGGTCAAAAGAAAGGCATTCGAAGCCGATGTTCGTCAAATCGTGGACGAATCTTTGAAGGATTGCCGTTGAACAAACAAACATAACAAAAGTTATATTCGTTCTCACGCAAATCAATTAATGAAACGCTCTCCTCTCCATATGAAGGTAACTTAACGACAAAACACTGCCAAGCGATTCACCATTGAAGACGTCGCCAATCACATACATTACGGATTTTATATGTTAAGACAGATTGAATTATACCGGAGCTGCTTGTAAACGTCCATAATATATTAAGAATAATAATTATCCAAACTTTCTTTACGGTTCCTTCCCCGAATATAGAACACAATACTGAGAAAGCTTTATTATTATTATTTGTAATATTAAAGTCGAAAAACCCAAATGTCCGACACATAAAAGAGTGTCAAAAAAGTCTTGCGGTATTTTGGCTAGGTGTCGATGCAAGCGCGTAGTTCTAGTTGTATTCATCGCATCGGGTCATGCTATAGCTTGTTTGTTGCTGTTTGGTTCAGTCGTTCCTGAGTTATAGCGTCGCAAACATGTAGCAAAATAAAGAGAAAATCTGACACATTTTTCAGTACTACTACGACAAAGGCAAAACGCATCTCAAGCCGCCAATATTTTTTTACAGTTTATGGACACGATACAGTTTCCATTTCCACCGCACAACGATGGTTTCAACGTTTTCGTTCTGGTGTAGAGGTTGTCGGAGATGCGTTGGAAGGCCTGTCGTCGAAAATTGCGAGTTTTTTGCCGATAGGAAAGCGAGCTTCTATAAGAGGGGCATTATTAAGTTGGTATCTCGTTGGGAACTAGTCATCGAACAAAACGGCGCATATTTGACTAACATCGGATGATTGTAACCAATTTTATGAATAATTGAAAATTAAATAAAAATACCGCAGGACTTTTTTGACACCCTTTTATAATCGCCCCACTGTGCGCCAAATTGGTTTTTCCCCTCCATCACCAATCTAAACTCATCATCGAACCGGACCGGAGGACCCCTCTATCCAAAAACCTGCAACACGCTCTAACGTGCGCAATAAGTATATTTAAAAAAAGGGTCACGCAAGTCCACGATATGTAATTCTGTTGATATAATTTCAAATAACTCAAATTCTACACTACAAACGTCCACAAAAACCAACGAGGAACATTTATCACCATTAACATATATACTTAACTCACAAAGGAATAACTTCTAGAGTTTATCGACACAAAGGCACACGGTAAATCACAAAAAAAACACAATATAAACAGTAAAACCAATGCTGGCGTCACCAAACCAGCTGTTTTTGTTGTTATTGTTTTGTAATGTCTCTCACGCGATTATTGCCCTCTTACAATAAGAGGCTAAAATAAACGACTCGCGCGCGATTTGAATATATAGAAAGCAAGCGCGATGTCTGCTTCCTATACTGTTCGAGCGTTTAGCGATTCGAGTATTTTCGTACAACTGTCTGAGTATATACAGCACTCTATTCAAAATATTGTGTCCCCTCCACATTACATATACTATATAAACAGCACTTTAAAACTGTGTATAATTATTTTTAATATTTTGAGTTATGACCTAAAATAAAACTACAAATATATTCTTAGTGTCGTTTTTCATCATCGGCAAGGCGTCGGCGTCGATTTCTAAATTTGTGTTTTTGTTTTGTTTTTTTTTTATATTATTTTTTATATTATAAAAAAGATTATGACAAGAACGTCTAAAAAAACTGGCGTTATCAGGTTTTCGGTATGCAGAAGATTTAGTGCCGCTTTATGTGTAATGCACAACAATAACGACAACAAAGCTCTTGTTTTCGTATGGTAAACATGCAATATACATTATTCTACTATGATATATTTATATTATAAAACATATGCTATTTGTTTGTTTTATAGTATATATCTATATCATTTGGGTATTGCGGTCTAGGTTTCTTTGTTTGAAGTTTGAGCACATTCGAGGCGCTTATAACAGTAAATAAGTGTCTTGTAATCTTAATACAGAGCACGCGAGTATACGTGCGTTGGTCTTATGTGGCCGAGGTTATTTTTAGTTGTCATCACAGCACGCGCATATCGCTTTGATCGATAACTAATTGGATATTATAGACAAAATAATAATGATACATAATTAAGTTAGCAGAACGAAAAAGAGGATTTGCAAACAAAATTATACAATCCATAGAAAACTATAAATCTTAATTCAGATAAACAATTCGTAGAAAATACGCAAAATGGACAGGATTTACAACCAAATTATAGAAAGAAAAGTCCTTGAAAAATAAAATCGTAAATAGAAAATAATTTGTAGAAAACTGTAATGATAATTCAGAAAAACAATTCGTAGAAAATATCGAGTAAATGTTGTTTGAATTATAGTCTAACAAGCCCTCTTCTGATGAATTAGGTCAGATGAGGGACTATTCACTTAAGCACTTAAGCTTCGAGCACTGTAGACAGAATAATTCTTTATGATTATATTATATATATTGAAATGTATAAAATGTATAGACCAATTTTGTAGGTTTATATAAAACAGCAAAGAGGCATGTAAAATTGTAGTGGTTATGTTAATTTGATTACATAATGGATTGATTGCATTTGGGATTTTGTTAGGTATAAGTAATGGAATTCATTTGATATAATTTTTTTTATACTTAAATTATTTTTTAAGTAAATCAGATTTAAAATCAATTATTTAATTTTTTCTTGTATTTCTTCTTGGAGTTTTGCTTTGGCAAACTTGCATCGACGAGGTGGGATTGCTTTCCTTTGGCTCGGAAAATGCTTCGATTACCCATGGCATTATCGTGGAGATGCACTTCGCCCATACCACCATTATACTCCCTCACCTGTGTATTCTCCTTTCTTCATTTTATCCGGCAACTTGGCTCCTCCAATCCGGTTCACTCCAACAGTTCTTTGAAATAGAAAAAAATGTAATTGACTGTGATATACAAGGTGGGCCAAAAGAAGTCATCCGATGTTGCTTGGCTCTCATTTTTTTTATGAAAAACTTCGATTCTTTTTTTTGATTATGTCTATTTGAACCTCGGGCAACAGATTCTCGCATTCGTGTCGAATGTTGTTCTTTAGGGCTTCCAGGGTATCGGGCTTGTTCACGTAAATACGGGACTTCAAAAAAACCCACAAAAAAAGTCTGGAACGGTTAAATCGGGCGATCTTGAGGGCCAGTGCAAACCGCCAAAACGGGAGATGAGGCGACCCGGGAACGCCGCCTTCAGAATATCGGTTGTGGCTCGCGCAGTGTGTGCCGTTGCTCCGTCCTGTTTGAACCACATGTCCTCCAGTTCTTATTCGTCCAGTTGCTTCAGAATAAACTCGGTTAACATGGCACTATAGCGCGCACCGTCCACTGTTGTCGTTTGACCAGCGGCGTTCTCGAAAAAAATGGCCCGATGACTCCTCCTACGTGAACAGCGCTCGTGGTGCCCCAGAAGCGATAGTTTTGCTTGATCACGTACCAGATGAGGTCGAAAAATCGTCCACTTCGTCGTCGAGATTGAGGATGGCTTGGGCGTAGGTTACACGCGTTTGGCGCACGGACTGGACTTTGTACGGGAACATGTACAGGTCTTTGACCAAAATTCGCCTTAGGGGCGACCGGCTGATGGCTAATATCGAGGCCAGGCGTCTGGTCGATGTTTCCGGCGACAGCTCGACATTCCCGGCAACAGAGGCGATATTCTCGGCAGATCGTGCGCTCCGGGGCCGGCCACTCTTGGCATCGCCTGGTGGCCAAACGGCGCAGTGTTTGCGCAGACGATGTCGGGCTACGACGCCGAAGTGATGAAAAATGCCATAAAACGAGCCCGTATGGTAATCAATTGTGACGACGCCCATTTGACCGATATCATCTTCTCGACTTGACCAATAAAATTCTAAACGATCGAATAAACATTATCTAAAAACAGAATCGAAGTTTTTCATTTAGAAAGAAAATGAGAGCCAAACAACATAGAATGACTTCTTTTGGCACACCTTGTATTTTGTTTTATACCACCAGAGTCGGCCAGAAATGTGTGCTTTTAAGCCGGCGGTTCCTCATCTTGCAGTCCATCGTCTTCGACCTCATCACTGGCAGCCTCATACTCCAATTCAATGATGTCGGCAATATCCATCTGTTGTCTCAGGCAGTGAGCGGGCGGATGACATGTAGGGATCCCTTTTTTGGGGATATATAATATAATATATAATTTCAACATCGATTATCGATTATGCACCTGATATCAGCTGGTAACGATATCAAAAATTCGAGGAGTTTCGTACCTGGAATTCTCAAATCGATTTTTAATTAATATCACAACGGTACGTAACGGTACAAATTTGCCTTAGTCAAAATTGTAATGTTTCTATAAACTTTCAATGTCTATTACAATAGCTGCCTGTAGACTATTTGACCACGGTAACAGAAGTTATCAAGTTTATCCGAGACCTATAGATGGTGTTCCGGAAAAAAGTGTAACAAATTCTAAAAATGCCAAAAAAAAAACTTTCGAAAAATCATATAAACCATGGGAACATTTGAATTAGTATTTCCATCCATTGATTGAAATTGATCTTTTTTATTCATTTTCCAAATCTGTTCGGGATTCGAGCTGGCTGGCTAAATATGTAAAGGATTACTGCTACTCAAAGTTTATAGAAAAATAACAATTTTTGGATACCATGTAAAACAAAATTCTGCAAAAATCAAAAATGTTAAATCGGCCATTATTAATTGTTTTTTATAACTATCCTCTAATTAGGTATCAACAAACTCACGCATATATAATACCTGAAGATCGGACAAGAAAGATTGAAGGTATAACAAAAACAAAAAATAGCACCATAGAGAATTTAAAAAAAAACTTTTTTCGAAAAAGTTTTTCAAATGTCTAACGAAAACAAATAAATAGGGTATTTGTTGTAATACGGTCTAGTGCACATGTCGACTTCTGAATGTGATTTTTTCAACAAAATTGTATTTTTTTATTTTTAGTTGTTTGTGTTTTGACTAGCACTAATTAAATCTATAAATTAAAAAGACTTTTGTAGAAAATTAAGTGGTTAAGTTCCCTATTTCCATTGCTTGTTATTTCGATTTGTAGCATGGAAGCTTCGTTTCCTTATTGCTTTCTTACATGCTGAGCTTCGTACTTGCATAATGACAGATCTTCGAGAACAAATATTGTTCTTTCATTTGCTATTTAGCATGGAAGCTTTCTTTCCAATGACAATATTCGCAATCGGCAATTGGTATTAGTATTTCTTATGTATTTCAGAGTTAGAAGTCCTTGATAGGCGCATGCATTCGTGGCGGAACATGCCTGAAACCGATATGAACTATTGGAACTTTTTTTTTCATTCAATGAAAAAACAGATACCAAACAACTCTCAAATTAAGGGGATACATCACACTAGAGCGTCAAAAAATCACAAAATTTCAAGATCTCTTTTTTAGTGACTCTGGAACAAAAACTCACCCTTAGACACATTTTATGAAAAACTATCACTATCACTGAGAATTGCAGGCATACTTCAAAAAGCACACATCCCCGATAATACCAAGCATCCTGTTCTTTTGAAGACAAATCTTACTCACAAACATCGACTGTTGACAAAATCAGCATCAAGGCATGATGAATTTAAAGAAAACCGTCTGTGTTCTGAGTGTTCGGGCAAAAGTAGCTCCAATAGGAGTAGCACAGTACAAACAGCATACATAAGTATGACCTGGCCGTGTGAACCAGTAATGGTGAATGAATCCTGTGTGGCCCTATGTCCCCAAAGGGATTACAGGATCCAATGAGAATCCATCAGTAGCCAAAAACCAGTAAGTCACTAAATTCTCTACCAAACCTAAAAAAATTAATTCATAAATCTAATATTTAATATTAATATTTTAATTATGGAACGACAGACTGAAATTGCCGGATTGCCGTATTACAAATCTAGTTAACTATGGCACAACTTCGAAGTTTATCACTCTAGGTAGAAAGCTGGGTTTACGGCTTTTAAACATTATTCATCCGAGTAAACATTGGAACTCTAATTTAAGAAGTATAAAACAAAAAAGGTAGCGTACCGTACTTTTGGTAGTATATTACGGTACATTTACGGTTACATTCCTCATAAAGGTAGGTAAGAAAGGTAATGTCGATTTATAAAAGCCAAAGGTAGTACATTTTAATAGATAAGTAACTTTGGTCAAAAAACCAACAAAGAAATACAATTTTCATTAAATTATCATATTTTTTAACTTGTGTTATGTCTTAAATTAATAGAAAACAAAATGTCGCGAGTCGATTTTCTATAAATGCAGGGCACACGCTCATGCAGACGCGAGACGCTGCTATTTGCAATATTTGTGTATTTTTGTAATGTTTATGTGTTTCATTTTTGGTTATTGCTATTTATCATTTGTGTGCCAGTCGTGTGTCGTTTCTCCATTCTACATCCATTCCATCATATCAAAATCAAATGTGTCGTATAAATTATTTCTCGACGCCATATTTAAGACGGTGAATTGATTGTAATTATTTTATTAATTGTTGTTATTTCCATTTATTCACTAACTAACAGTTGCTGTAAACATCAGTATACTTTACACCCAATAATAATTATAAATTCTATGTACATATTAAAATAAACCAAATAAGTAAATTTATAATATCAAATAAACAAGCTAGTTGTGTATTTGATAATGTTGTTAGAACATATTGTATATAATTTTTTATAATAACAACAGTTAACTCTCAGCTAGCTATAAAAAATACAACCAATAATAATTTAAATAATTTTAATTAATATTTTTAGCAGGTATTTCCATATTTATCTTACAGGTATCCGCAAATATATCGCGTATATGTCTTGCGAGTACCAGAATATATTTCTCACAGGTATCCGAAAATGTGTCTTACAGGTATCCGAAAATATATCTCGCACGTATACACATATATATCTAACAGATATTCGCAAATATGTCTCACAGGTATCCGCATGTTTGTCTCACAGATATCCACAAATATATCTCGCAGGTATTCGCATATATTTCTTGCAGGTATCCGCATATATGTCTCATAGGTATTCGAAAAAAACGTCTCACAGGTATTCGCATACATGACTCACAGGTATCCTTCCTATTCTTTGTCTAAAGGTATCCACAAATATGTCTCACAGGTATACGCATATGTGTCTTTTAGCTGTGCGCGTATAAGTTTTGCGGGTATTCGCAAATACGTATTTTAGTTATCCTCATGTACGTCTTGGCCATTTTGAAATAAGTTGGCCAATGATTGTCTTAAGCCGTGTTATGTGCCGGGGATTTCGCCCAGGTTTGATACCAATTTAACACGCCAAAGGCGAGGGAAGAGAGCAATTTGTGTGAACGTCGTGGGTCCCCCGCCAAGGTTTAGAAAGCGCGCCCAATTTCCATAAAACAAATTATGAATTCGCTTAAACGTGGCCAAAAAGATCAATGAGCATTTTTGTACAGTTATGCTGTTGAATTATTTGTCTGGTAAATGTAAATGTAATAAAAAATAATTACCAACACAAACGAACGAACAAAGGATATATTTTCCAAGGATGCAAATCCCTAAAGTGAGAAGATCGAAATCGACAACGCGAATATCGCTTTCAGCCAATTATAAAGAAAACTAAAACTGTTTGTGCATATTAAAATTATAGTTATTAAATTTATTTTGAAGTCGCAGTGTAAATTTGTGTGTTTGTTTGGAACGCAGGATTTGGAGGAAGCGAGCGTGGCGATTGGAGCTCAGGTGAGTGGCCACTTTAACATATTTTGCTAAATTTTTATAAATCCCTCGGCTGGATTCCCGACAAAAATTCATGAGCACATTCATGCAGAGCGCAATATTCTTGGTTGGCTCTAAAACTGACCTTTGAGCACATTCCAAAAAAATGTTGGCACGCACATACATAACCTCCCGCATTTTGAGTGCTTCACGTAGTAAAATAAGAGACAAAGAAAATATATAGCAGATTGATTAGTTTATGGAAATTGTTCTTTTTTGTTAAAAAATCTTCGACACCAAATCCATCAATTATGAAAAAAAAGGTGAAAGTCTCGACAGACAATATCGAATAATACCGGTGGCCTCATAAAAAATCGTTCATGTTGATTAAAATGATGGATGAGTGCCAGAATATCGTTTCATCTTATATAGTGAAATTGACGGTAAACTGGTGTATGTATCGCAAAGCATTCAAGTGGGAGATTGTAAATAAATTTATATGGTTTGGCCAGCAATTTCGAGGAGATCCAATCGACTTTCCTGAATTTTGTGTTTTTTCTGAATAAATATTGTTAAAAAAAATCGAAATCATTGAGCGTTTTAGTTTAATTAGGCTTCTTATTTTAAAATACAGAAAGAATGGGCAAGGTGACTAAGTTTACGATAATTTTGGGGCAAAAATGCATTTAAGGGCGAGCGTTTGAGAAAGAAAAAAAAAACAACAAAATATTTCATTTTTCTCGCTGATCATTACCTTTTTTAGTGGTATCACCATTTTAAGGTGCTATAATATATAATATATATAAATGAATCAAATATAGTTTCCAAAAAGGGGACGAAGATGGATCTATGGGACTTTTTTTTGTTTTTTAACTTAAAAGTCATTTTTTATTGCATAAATTATTAGCTTAACAATTTAAACATACAAAGCAAAGCAAATTTCCAATTCGTTGTTGATATCTATGATACATTTTTTAGATCGACAGCGAATCGAGTAAATAAATAAAATAAATTCAAAATCGACACTTGATGAATTAAATTAAATTTCCAATTTACTTTTCATAGCAGATCAAGCGTTGCTGTTGGGGTAAAATCCACTCATTTTTCGTTCATTGGCTCAATATCAATCTCTATTACTTTCAAATTAAAAATAAAAATAAAATATATATATATGATAAATTGTGTTGTTTTTTAAAAATAAATACTGATACTAATTTGTTTTATTTATTACACAAATCTTAATTTCTGAATTTCGCGAATCTGAAGGTTCAAACCGGATCGTTTTTTGCATAATTAGTATAAAAAAAGTAGTACAAATTGTAGAAACTTGCATTTTTGTATTTCCATTCTTTACTTGCATTGAGGATCAAATTCTAAAGCTTTTTGATTTCAGATAAAAATTAGAATCGCAGACCTCCAGGAATGCATTTTTCTAAAATTGGGATCAAACTTCCTTAAATGATAGGAGCGCTAAAAAAGGGAATGCTCAGGGAGAAAATGTGATGCCAACTGCTAATTCTAGAAAACAGTTTAAATATCATATCGGACGAAAAGCAAAGAAACGTTAGATGAACATTAATTAAAGTAAAAAAAAATGTTTCACTGTAATTTTCATTTTTAGATTTGTGTGTATGAACGTATGGAGTAACGTCCTACCCATTGTGCTTTAATTAATATTTAATATGATTTTTAAAAAAGACAAACATAATTTCACTGTTTTAAATGATTAATATATTTTCACTTAGAAGCAACAACAGTGCAGATTCGATTAAAACATAATATTTTTTTCACTGTTTTGAATGTAAAGTATATTTTCAGTTATTTGGGATACCAATTTGTGCCTAAGGCAAATCAAACATTTGGTAAAAAAATAATAATATATAATATATGGAGCTGGTCAGATGCTCTAACATTGTTTCAACGGCCTGACGTTAATTAAAAGAGTGTCAAAAAATCTTGCGCTATTTTCGCTAGGTGTCGTTGCAAGCGCGTAGTTCTAGTTGTATTCATCGCATCGGGTCATGCTATAGCTTGAAAGTTTGTTGTTGCTAAAATGGAGCAAAATAAAGAGAAAATCCGACATATTTTACAGTGCTACTACGACAAAGGCAAAAATGCATCTCAATCCGCCAAGAAAATTTGTGCAGTTTATGGACACGATACAGTTTCCATTTCCACCGCACAACGATGGTTTCAACGATTTCGTTCTGGTTTACAGGTGGCCGAAGATGCGCCACGCTCTGGAAGGCCTGATTTCGAAAATTGCGATAAAATCGCTGAATTGGTCGAGAGAGATCGGCATTATATATGTTGAATTGTTTTGTGTTTTATAAAACCAATCTAATAAACTTATGTATCATAACGCATATAATAGTATAACGATGGTTAACTATTTTTTTAACTATAATTTATCTGAAAGAAATTCAATTTTAGGTAGGAATGACAAAATTTGAATTCTTGTATTTTTAAATTAAAGACGATACTTTTAAAAACTACAAACAAATATTATTTTAACTGCGACCGTCCGTTGATTTTTTATTACAAGTATAATAACAATAATTACTCACATTTTGGTTTACCTGAGAATCCGTTGTTTTTTATTACTAGTATAATAACGGTAAATTAAACACAAATATTATTTTACCTCTGTTGATTACTTGATTACAATCAATTTAATTTTATTTATGCGTATTTATTATTTAGTTTGTCTTCGTTCGTCGTGAAAAACTGCTAACTTAAAAACGTAAACATTTTAATAAACACATACTTATATTTAAAAAGTTCTTCTTAAATTTGTCTAAAGTGCTCATAAATTATTCTGTCAATATGTCAGCACCACCGCCAAGAGCTGTATGTACTTTTTATAAATAACTACGAGTATATAGTATTTCTATAATACTGATTATTATCTACTTATTTAGGTACCACCACCAGTAGTACAGGAGTTTACTATTCGAGTGCCGAAGAACATAAAAAAGCAACATCATGTAATGCGTTTCAATGCAACGCTTAACGTTGACTTTGCCAAATGGAAAACGGTTAAACTCGAGCGTGAGAATAACCTTAAAGAGTTCAAGGGTTTGGCTGAGGATACACCGAAATTCGGGGCTGGCTCGGAGTTTAATCGTGAGCTTCGCGAGGAAGCTCGCCGCAAGAAGTACGGTATCGTGGCCAAAAGATACAGACCCGAAGCACAGCCATGGATTCTAAAGGATGGCGGTAAATCTGGAAAGAAATTTAAGGGTACTCGCGAGGGTGGTGTCGGTGAAAATGCTGCATTCTATGTGTTCGCCCATGCACCGGACGGTACAATCGAAGCGTATCCGCTTAAAGAATGGTATAATTTCCAGCCGATTCAACGGTACAAGGCTCTGTCTGCCGAGGAGGCAGAACATGAGTTTGGTCGCCGTAAGAAAGTAATTAACTTCTTTTCGTTGATGTTACGAAAGCGTCTTAAGGGCGACGAGGACGAACCCGTGGATCCGGAGGAGTCTAATCTGAAGAAAGTTGCCGGTAAAAAGGGAAAAGGTAAATCTTGATATTTTTTTTATTATATCAGTTTTTAATAGAATTTGTATTTAGAACTGAAGATTAGCGACATGGACGACGACGCCTGGATGGACTCGTCTGATGAGTCTGATTCCGAAGCCGAAGAGGGTAAACCTAAGAAAGGGGAAGTTGACAGTGATGACGAGACGAAAAAGAAGAATAAAAAGGGCGCACCTGAGAAGAAGAAGAAAAAACGTGATCTGGATGGTGAGGCATTCGAAGAGTCTGACGATGGTGA
>JANSTU010051874.1:0-20625 GCA_027564075.1 Bolitophila hybrida
TAAGACTCCTAACCATCGGGGATGTGTTGTGAGTGTTAAAGCACAGTAGCTCCAATAGGAGTAGCACAGCACAAACATTACATTAGCATGACCTGACCAGTCGTGTGAACACGTAATGGTCAATGAATACAGTGTGCGACATCGCACAATGGCCCTATGTCCCACAAGGGATTACAGGATCCAATGAGATGATAAAATGGAGAATTTAGGAGAGCTTAAAGATGAATTTTAAAGAAGAATAATTTTTATATGATTATGATTATTTATATGAATAATTAATTATCTTTCTCATTGAAAACACGGTTAAATAAAACATCATAAATTTGTAAATTTAAATTAAATTTAGAATCACAAACTGTGGCGATGAACACTGTACACATGTTTGTTGAGTTATACTTTGTGCATTACTTCTTATCATTTATTATTTTCTACTAATCTTAATGAATAACAAATAATATTATTTTGATTTAGAGTTATATTGTATATATCAGTGTGTCAACTACTACATATATATATAATAAATATAATATTAGTAATCATGTAAATGCGTTAATTATGTCATTAATTTAAAAATAAAATAAACGTAACATTATCAACGTTATTTATATACTGCAAAAAAAAATATATATAAATTATCGCTTAAAACAGCAATCTCACTACTGAATTCCGACAATCTCCACCAATCAGGTAACATTTAAATCGCACCTGTTTCCTGCGCATACACAATTTGTCTACAGGCGAGATGGCGATACATTCGCAAACACGTGCTTTTCAAAAAATCAAATAATCATTCAAATTCAAGCAAATGATTGTCATTCAATGATTTAGATAACAGACAATTAGTCTTGTAAAAAACGTCCATTGGTATGCACGCACGTTTTAGGCAAAGAAAACAGACGGATTACAAGTGGAAATTTTCAATTCCGTTTGTTGTTTTGATATGTGCCGGCATACTCGTTTCGTTTCATATAATCAAGAGCATGCGGCGCATGGCGCATCTTTGTATTTGGTGGTGCCCTCGTTCAGTGCGGCTCTGAGAATTATTTTGAAAGAGAAGATTGTGCACACAAAGCATTTTGTTTATTATTAATTACTGTGATTGTCAACAAAATCTATTTACAAACAATACATAAATTCAAATTTGTTTGTCTGTCATGATTGCAGTTTGCATCTTGGTGTATCATTTTTTAATAACAACCAAAGATAACACGAAGACGAAATTGTTTTGATTGCGCAAAGGCATAAATCAAAATTGGCAAACGCAAGAGCACGACGCACATCGCCAGTGTGGAGATTGTTGATCATCGCTCGGGTAACACAGAAAGACTGACATCTCAAGGTCAGCGAACTCCGACGTCCGCGACACATCGCGCATGCATACCGATGACTCGCTCGCACCCATACACTGTATACCGTATCTGAGTAGCGTGGTCTCATGTGCGTGCACGTCAGACAGTGGAAATTATTTTAATTTTAATTTTTCGTAGATAGTGTGATGCCAGTACGTTCTGCTAATCCGATTCGCGCTAAAAGTTTAGTTCGGGACAACTTGGAGAAGTCTAGTGTTCTTAAAATACAATCCAGAATGCCGAACATAAAGGTCTTCTCGGGCACATCCCATCCGGACTTGGCCCAACGGATCGTCGATCGGCTTGGCATTGATCTGGGCAAAGTGGTTACTAAGAAATTCAGCAATTTGGAAACATGGTAAGTCCCCGAACACAGGCCAAAGTGGTCGCTATTAAATAAGTGTATATTTGATTTACTGTGATTTTCATTTTTGTCGTTCACGCGTGCGTATGTATCAATTTAGTGTGCATGACCCACACGCTAGTCCGAGCTAACCCCAAAAAAATATAATTATACGCATCCAAAATGGGTGCCTTCAGGATATATATTGTTTCGTGTACTCTAAAATGGCCACAATTTCAAACAGTAAAAAGGGAAATAAGACAATTCTGGCTGTGTGCCCAACCTTTAAATTGAAAGTCGCCAAATTCAATGTACCTAATCTAAATGACTGAGGTGATGCGCGACGTTTTGCTGGCTGGCAATTGGACAATTTTAATGGTGGAATTAGTTTGATTGATTGCACAAGCGCATGTGAATGCAATCAGCTGTGCGTGGTGGCTAGTCGAATTGCAAGGCTGCATTTGGATTGCATTTAAATCGTAGAGATAAAATATTGATACGAAAATATTTAGATGAGTTCCTAAATAATGACACCTCTGTCAATGAACAGACATGTGTGTTATCTGAAGAAGGACATTTTTATTGGTTACGTCATATTTGTTTGCCGGTTTTTGTGCTTTGTAAAGATAATCCGCAGTTACAACAAAAAAAGATAAAGATAATCTGCAGTTACAACAAATATCATATTTTCCATTTTATAATTTATAAATTACATATTTATGTATTAATTTCAACACTTAGAAAAAAACAAATAGGACGTCTCTTTTCTGCTATAAAACCAGCATGCGTTTGTACATGTCGTCTTCGCTTGAGCTCTATTTTCATATCATAATTCGTTGAAGACACGTGACGTGTGTTTGCGCGGCCAGAAGTGTCTTCCTAATCAGTTAAAACAGGGTTATAAATAAATGTGAAATTGTACGGCTGAATTGTTTTCAATTGATGTAAACAAATAATGTTGAATTGTCAAATAGATATTTGGTCGATAATGGGCGTTGGATATATTGAGGCACCAGACATATAGCTATATATATATCTTTTGAGCACAGCGAATAGCATACGCATTGAATCGCGGATTGACTAAATATAATTTGTATACAATATCGTATACGTTAAATAGCTTACAAATCAAACAAACAAACCCATGCCTATATGCAAATTAACACTCGACATAATAATACATACGATATACATATAAGCAAAAAAATGTGCGTATTTGTGTGTATGTTTCTGTATTTGTGCTGGGTGCGAGAGTTTTTTTTATGTATTTTGCGCATGCGTGTAACTTTTACTAGTTATAATTGAAATATATACTCTAAGCTCTAATAGTAGTTATTGGTCAATGAAAAGTCTTGCAATTTCATATAATGTACATATATAATATATTCATGAATCATTTGGTCAGGGCCATCCGAATTTATTTTAAGTTTCGAATCAAGAGATTTTTGACATCAAAAATACCGGTTTTTTATCGATGCTTGGTGCGTAGAATCGCATATTTTGATTTACGAGTGTTAGGTCTATTATGCTAAGTAAAACATACTTGTTGGTTGCGTTTTTTGCAATGGTTCAACCTTCGGGTCAGATTTTATTAATATTAAATATTAAAAAAGAATGTATGATATTTCCACCAAATACATTATGTTGTCAGCATCGAAAAATAGTTTAAAATCTTATATTTTGGGGCAAATTCTAGGTTCTATATTTATGTCATTTAATTTTAAGTGTAAATAAAGTTTCATTTTAAAAAAAATATTCCATGAATTTAAATAACGACTTGAATATTTTTGTATCTAAATACTATTCCAAAAATACAAACAATAATTATCTAAATTCGTTGAATGACCTTTAACATATCAAAAAGTGAAACTGATAAACCGATATTCAGACCTAGTAGCTTTTTGATTTTATAGTTTTATGGACTTGCAAAATTTATGAAATAAATAAAATTCAAAATTATATATTTTTGTCAGCATTGATTTTAAACTACTTATTATTAGTATTAATGTATAGTGTATACAGCTAGTCACTTTAATATTCGAACACATACAAATAATTTTTCAATGGTTTAAAAAAAATATACGTATTTAAGAAGATATTTTACGGAATACATATCTTAAGGAATATCTAAAAAGTAAATACAATCAAAGAAACACAAATAACACAATATAATTTGTCAATGTTGTTAATAGGAACAAAAACGAAGATCATATTGACTCAATACCACCTAAATTCGTCCAGAACTAATAAATGAGAAGAAAAGAGTGCGCCTTCCTTAAAAACGGAGCTCGAGGTGTTAAATGGAAAAGTTGACCATGCAGAAACTGTCCGAAGAGTTATTTGAAAATGGATATAATAGAGGAATGGCAAAGAAAAAGCCGCTTGTTCAATAAAAAGAAAAGAATAAAGTTTTCAAAGTTTAGGATTTAGTTTTTTTCTGAGAAAAGCAAGTACAACATTTTTAGAAGTGATGGGAGAATACCGATTGAGGAAATGAACATTCAAAAGTTAAGACCTACTGTAAAACATGGTGGCGGTAGGGTAATGGTAAAGGGTTGTATTTCTTCGTCTGGTGTTGATTGAAAGAATTATGGACAATCACATCTACCATAATATTTTTGGCGTCAATTTAAACCAAAGTGCCGAAAAACCTGGTTGGATAGTTTGGATAGTTTTTATTTTTATCTGGATAACAATCTAAAACATACATCGTTGTTTAATTGTCCGAAAGTAATCGAAACGCCCCCAAAGTCCTCTGATCTAAATCCGAATAAAAAT
The DNA here is from genome assembly GCA_027564075.1 of Bolitophila hybrida. NCBI lineage: Eukaryota > Metazoa > Arthropoda > Insecta > Diptera > Mycetophilidae > Bolitophila > Bolitophila hybrida. The sequence continues at coordinate 4,471 of JANSTU010051874.1, forward strand.
CATTAGAATGATTGACTAAAACACTGACTTGTCAACGCAGCCTTAACAAAGAGCTTTTATGTCTCTAATTAGAGCAGAACCAATAAGAGACTCTGAAAAATATATCATTTTAACGAATAAGACATTAATATATTTGCCTGTTTTTTTAAAACAGATTTAAAATAATTGTACTAAAAATGATAAAATATAAGATAATTTAATGAACTGACATAATGTCAAACAGTCTCTCTCATTGGATCCTGTAATCCCTTCTTAGACATAGGGCCAGAGTGTGATGTCGCACATACAGTACACACATAATTTATCGTCTCTTTTCAAATTACACATTTATATTTTCTTTTAAATTCCAACAAATTTTCTAACCTAATATTATTTTTCAGCGTTGAGATCGGCGAGTCGGTACGCGGCGAAGATGTCTACATCATTCAATCTGGATCTGGTGAGATTAACGATAATCTCATGGAGCTGTTGATCATGATCAACGCTTGTAAAATTGCCTCTGCATCGCGCGTAACCGCCGTGATCCCATGTTTTCCTTATGCCAGACAAGACAAAAAAGATAAGGTAATCCGGAATGTGAGAATCTTTACTTTTTTCTTTATTATTTTATTGTAGCAAAAACGGAAACTTTGCATAAGAACACATTATTCTTTTTGCCTGATCTTTAGTATATCTGTTTTCCCAACCAGGAATGTTGTATACATTTGCATAGAAACTAAAACTCAGCGCATTTAGAAGAAGAAAATAATGAAATTTGGTTTAATCTTACGGTATATTTTGATGTTTTTATTTTTCAAAATTTTGTGTGCTTGAAAGTCGTTTTGTGTGTGTGTTGGTGTGGATCAAGGGCAATACAAAAAAAAATACAACAACAAAGAGCACTAAATCTCGATTCGGCTTATGCTTTTTGATCTGCAACGCATTCGATTTTCTGGTGATTTCTTTAATCTTCTGTAGTTTTTCCGCTTTTACTCTGTGACTAAAATAATATCGATGGTAAAGTTATACAAAATACTATTTAGACACGCACACACACATACATTTACAATTGTTTTGTTGTTGTGAGTTTCTGTTGCTATTTTGCATAAATAATATATTTTTTTTATAAATGTATTTAAAAACTATATATAATTACACTTTCCACGCTTAACAGACTGGCGAAACAGTAAGCCAACAGGCCGCACCGAAGTACAACGAATGGAAGTTTAGGGTACAGCAAGCTATTTTCTACCTGATTTATCAGAACTTCTAATCTAAATACTTACATAAACAAATTTCTATTAATTTATTTTTTTTGGAATAATATATAGGTTTTAAATTTTATTTTTAAAATTAAGCATGTAAATACATTTACACATTACTAGGTCAACCAGAATATCTGGTTCTCCTATCATATTTTCTAGGATCGAGAGTTAGGTCACAAAATATATTGAGTGGCAGCGTTGGACGACGGCATGCATGCATTGTTGTTGACCTCAATCGAAATTATCATCAAATTTATAATTATAATATGTTTATCAATGTTGTTGCTCTGCCTGAAAACATCTCGAATGTTAAATGTTTGTAAATATACATTTATATTGATGGGGTGCGCGCATTCTCGTGACGTCTACATAAATTTGGTGCAATCGTAATAAAGAGCTTTGACCTAGCATTTCATCGGCAATAACAAATATCACCATACAATGTTTTTTTTATATTATTTATATTATAATTGTTTTGTCTAGGCTGAACATATTAAGATGCCTTTTCGTATTTATTTATTCAATATTATTCTTGGAGCGGAGCGGTTTTTTTTATTAACACCAGCAAATATACCGTGATGAAGACTGCGATTTTGTCTGTTTAAAGGATCTCCATTTTTAATAAATTATTTTTGCATGGCCGACAATAAAGATATTCTAAAATATTTTACATTTTAAAAAAATATGAAATACATTAAACTTGAATATGATTACAAATATATAATTAATTTAGAAAATTTATTTAGTTAAACTTTATTAAGAAGAAATCAAAATTCCAAAAACTCGAAAATTATTTATGATATAAAATAGATATTATTCATCTTTGTTAAAACATACTTTTAAAAACATTTCATAAACTAAGTTTCGCATTATTTTTTGAATTCAAAATAATTAATTAAATCTCCGCCAACAAAAGATCTACGAATTTACCTTTTATTTTGTAACTTGTTGTAGGAGTTTTCTGCCAAATATGTCTATACAGTGAGTAAACATTCAAGAACACCAATAATTTGTCTTTCAGAACCTATAATTTGTTGTTGTTATTTTGATGATTTCATATTCCAAAAGAGTTTTTCTTTGTGATTTTTAATTTTAGAAGTTAATCCGTAGAGTATGAGTTTGTTGGTTTTTCTTCTTATATATCTTCTCCGATTTGTTTTTGTTCGTAGTTCCAGAAGTAATATATTTTTATATATATAATAATAATAAAAAATAATAATAATTTAGAGAATATACTCGAAAAATTTAATAATAAAACCTCTCGTATGGCATAATCTAATATATAGCCGCATGTTGAACTCATATATCCAAGAAGAGTTTGCTGGCACTACTGGGCCTGACATTGATTTTTTAACATTTGCTTATTCCAGAGTGTTGGCGCGATAAATTGCATGCCTCGTAGATACACGGTAGTCCGATTTATCCATAGGTATTCATCTCGTATTACATCTTAGAAATGATCACATTAAAATTTCACTTATAAAACTTTTTCAATGGGTCATTATAATTATATTTACTATTGTTTTTGGAAGATTTTATTTGTGTTGTTACAGTGAATGGTTTTTCAGGCTTTGTTTTTCATCTTGTTATATAATGTCCGATAACCATCCACCATCACATCACCTCCACACACACAGGCACACACCCTCATCATCCAATAATTGAATAGTGAATAACGAACATTTCTGTATTAAGTTCGATATTTGTATTCAATACTAACTGAAAACTGACAAATAAACTAAATATCGACTCACGAAACAATAGTGTCACACATTTGGTTCATATGCTTTTTGTTGCAATTGCAGCCGACGTCGTTTTTTACTGATTTTGTGTTTGTTTTTTTCTTCCATTTGCAGAGTCGTGCTCCGATCTCGGCCAAACTAGTCGCCAACATGCTGTCTGTTGCTGGAGCCGATCACATCATCACGATGGATTTGCATGCTTCTCAAATTCAGGTGAGTTCTTTAGAAACATTTTTTTACATTTTTTAATATTATTGTTTTTTTTTATAAGGGTTTCTTTGACATTCCTGTGGACAATCTGTACGCTGAACCAGCTGTACTGAAGTGGATAAAGGAGAACATTCCGGAGTGGAGAAACTCAATTATTGTTTCACCGGACGCTGGTGGTGCCAAGCGTGTCACATCGATTGCCGATAGATTGAACGTTGAGTTTGCCCTGATTCACAAGGAGCGCAAGAAGGCCAATGAGGTTGCCTCCATGGTGCTAGTCGGTGATGTCAAGGACCGCATTGCGATTCTTGTCGATGACATGGCCGACACGTGCGGTACAATTTGCCATGCTGCCGAGAAATTGATGGAGGCTGGAGCTACCAAAGTGTATGCCATTTTAACACATGGTATTTTCTCGGGACCAGCCATTTCTCGTATCAACAACGCTTGCTTTGAGGCGGTCGTTGTGACGAATACAATTCCACAGGATGGTCACATGCGAGACTGTCCCAAAATTCAGGTAATAACATTTGATTAATACTAAAAAAAATATATTTACTTAATTTGTAATTCTTTTCAGTGCATTGATGTTTCAATGATGTTTGCCGAGGCTGTGCGTAGGACACACAATGGAGAGAGTGTCTCCTATCTGTTTTCGAATGTTCCATATTAGTAGTATAATAATCCCGTTCGAATTGACGTATTCAAAGCTACCCATTTATACATATATTTTTACTGTAATTCGCAAATTAGTTCAAACACACACACACACAAAAACATACACAAAATAACAGTATGCATCTATGAGATTATACTTTTGTCAGAAAATAGTATAAAAAATGTAATCCATAACGTAGACCAAAAAAAAAACATTCAAAAGAAATAGTAAACACAACAAATCTAAGCCGAGATGCTTTGAATCTCGAAAGAAGCTAAACATGCGTGCCATTGTTATTTCTTTAGCACTACTCTCGTATACGAGATACTTGTGATTATTTTAATAAAATAAATCACTTAAAAATATTATTACACACACACACACACACACACACCCATATACTTACAGACATTTGCACACGAAAACACGGATCATATCGAGTAGATTAACTCTGATACATCAAACTATATGAAGTTTTTATTTTAGAACCAGATTAATGGCATATGTTTTAGTTCGGATTTTTTTTTTAGTTTTCATTCTGTTACAGATGCTTTTGAAATAAAGTTATTTGTAGTGTATATTTGCTGAATGTGGAATTGTTTTTTTATATTTTTTAGCATTTTATGTCTAGAATACGTGGCTGTTTTGTGGTATTCTCATGTTTGTTTGAGCAGTGCGCTCTGATTATCCAAACCGCTTTTAAATTTTGATATTGTTTTCTAAGAATAATATAGGAGGAGATATACGTATATTCTTAAGAAATTTTACCAATTCATTTCGAAATTCACATGTCGTTTTTGAGCCTAGCAAACGGAATATAAATACAGTTAAATGTAAATCATAGACATGACATGGTTTACGGTAGAGGATTTGTCATTATGTATTTCCCTTTTGCTCAGTTTTATTATTTGATATTTTTTTAATTTTTCGGATACGACTGAAATATTAAGTTGAGTGCCACCACCAAGTTTTTTTTTGCAATCGTTTATAATATATATTTTTTTAAATAATTTTTAATATATATATAATCAGCCCGGATGACTCATTCAATCATTGAAGAACTGTTATTTATTTGTTTTAACATAGAGCTTAGACTCGCTCAGTATTGAATGTTTTTAGAGATATTTTCATCCTCAGCAGTAAGTCAGTGTTAATCTTATTTATTAACACATTCCACATTGAACAATTTGGGTCGTGTGAAACAGTTTCCATATGGATGAGGCCAAGGATCCAGAAACGAACAAAAGTTCAAATTGACGTGAATTATAAATAAGTAAATATACGAAATAAATAAATTAATTTTATAATCGATTTATCTATTATGAGTAAAACGAAGAAAACACATATAAATACATATAAACAATGAAACTACTTTTGAAACCTAACCAACAACGGCTCCACGACTCTTTTTAGATTCAGTGGTGGCCTTTAGCAAATGGTGATAGTTGGGCAGAACTCGTCGAAGATGTTCCAGTTGAAGTGATTGCGTCTGATTAAAAAAATCCAAAATTATTAGTATTTTATTATAAAAACAATTCTTCTTTTCAACGTACGGTCTGTTTCTCGATGGTCTCACGTTGGGCAGCACCATTTCCATAAATGATCGTGTGCTCGGACAAATTTTGAACACCCTCCAATCGACAACCGGCACCGATGATGCAGCTATTCGACACTTTTACCTTGTTCGAGACATAGGACTTTATCTCGAATACATTACGTTCGCCAATTTGGAGCGCTTCGACGTGGCAGCCCACCTCGAATATATTGTTAGGACCGATATTTAAAACGGGTGGCTTATCTGTGGGCGTCTCATCGCCAGTGTCATGGATAATCGTTGCGTATTCTTCGACCAAGCAGTTTTCACCCAGAACAATTGGACCTGACTTTGCAATGATGACCGCACTCGGATGAATGACGCATCCCGATGAAATGGTTATGTCTCCGCGGATGACAGAGTCTTCGCTGTCACAGACCACAGCTTTCGTCAAGATTTTAATACTTTAAAGATGAACATGTGTAAAAATCTATTTGATTATATAGTATATTAGATTTTCGCTAGACTTACTCATTCTTCGAAGACATAATTCTTGTTGTGGCTGATGTTATTTGCTTGTTTTTGTTTAATTTATAAAAATAAATCTTCAAAAGTGTTGATGTTTTGTTGATAAACTTTTATTATATTTTAGTTTCGCAAGAAATGTCAAATCGCGCTTTGTAGTTACGAGCGCCACCACCATAGTCTTTTATTATTTAATATGTTTACAGCGGTTTCAAATTTTTTCAATAAATTTTCAAATTATTATTATTATAGATTGTAAAAATATCATCTTTCAAGAAGTCACTCATAAAATAGGAGGTAAAATCAGAGTGCTTTAGCTGTACATCTAGGTATAGATTTGAGTATAATGTAAGGGGAAACTCTAAATATAAGTAAAATAAGTTTTTTTGGCGGAAGATGCGAATCAGGTTTTGAGATATATTTTTTCGGTGTTTCCTCTTTAATCTAATTAATTTTAATTAATTATTTTTTTGTACTGAAGTGGTACACTAAAAAAATGATAATATTATTTTGATACCGTCGAAACTATGACTGGACTGCACAATTTTCTATAAATGACATCCATAAATCCAGCGATTTTCTGGTTTGAGTACAATAGTCTAAATGCCAGATACTCATATGTAACGATTGCTATATTAATTTCTCCTTCTGAAGATTCTGTTTAGGGGCTTTAATTGTTTCTATACATCTCAAGAATAAAGAAAGCTTTACTAATTCTTCAGCTAATTGCGTTCGAGTAGATTATGGAGATAAACTATAATGTATTGGATTTATGTGAAGTCGCAAGTTGCTATGGGCAATGGAGAAATCAAATAATAAAACGAGCGATTTAACTTAAACAAGTTACTAAAAAAATAAAAGTAACTATAATAATTAGATATTTAAAGATATGCCTTCTCGTTTACAAAAAAACAAACATTTCTATTGTTTATATAAATCGGAATCAAATTTTAGCTTGATTGCACACGAGTAGAGTAAAGGTTTTGCCACAACCCAAAACTGAAATGAATACACACAGGATGATTTTGTTTTGCAAAATTTAAATGTAATTAAACGATTTAATTTACAAATAAATAAAACAATTGCCTGATAATTTCTCCTCGGCAAATCTATAAATCATCATATATCTGAATAAAAACACATATAGTTTTAAGCTTTTAAAAAGTTGGTGTTTTTTAATAGCCAGTATTTTTAAAGAAAGTCGTACACAAATTATATGTAGTTCTTTTCCATTTAGTTACGCCTATTGAAGTTCTGTGTGGCAGGTTGGGTCAGCTGCAGACCGGTGATGTTGTTGAAGTCAAGCAACTTCAACATCTCCTTGGTCTCGGGATCGACCTCAATGATGTCCTGTTCCAAAGCAGAAACAGCGGGCACATAGTTATCTCTGCGCTCACGCTCCTCTTCTTGCAGCTTGATGGAAATTCCACGCACTTGGGAGTGACGAAGACGGCCCATCAAATGTGTGACGTATCTGCATAAAATGAAGAGATAATTAGTACATTTTTAACATATAACTTGCTGGGAAGAATTGAATAATTAACAAGTAGTTGATTTCGATACAAGACCGACGCCCTGACAGAAATTAGCATAACAAACGATTTAAGGGTTATGTTAAAAAATTATAAATTATAACTAGTTTGCAAGAATCACAATACAACGAATCACAATTCTAACTTACCCAGCAATCTTGTTCCGGAGGGACTTGGTTGGGATGATAGCGACTTCCTCGCAGATTCGCTTGTTGGTATGGAAATCCATGGTCAATCGAGTGTAGTACTTCTCGATGATGACCTTAGCGGCCTTCTTGATGGTTTTTGTCCTGACGCGACCCTAAAACACAAACGCACCTCCATATTAACCACTAGGTTCTAATTGTTTACACTCGTATAAATCGGCATAGAATATTTGTATTCCAAAATTCTAGCCAAACAAATTATATATTTCGACAAAAAATTACATTGTACGCAAGGAAATGTCTCACTTATTCACATTTTAAGTTAATAATTTAAGATTTCACATAGATGACAAGAAATTTTAAGGATTTTTTATTTAAAAATTGACATAGCAGCACTTACCATGATGAAAACTTTAGCGGAAAAGACCAGCAAACTTTCAAAAGAAGTGGATATCGGCTGTCAGTTGTCAAAGACTACTATGACCCGATGCAAAATCTGTATATGGCAATAGTGTTTCCAAACGTACGAAGTTAGTTTGTTGGTTATAACATTTTTGTTTTTATTATTTTCATGGAATTTGGTATATTTTAATTGTTTTATAATTTTTAATATTACATGATAGCGAATATAGTAACCATGATCTAAAACGCCTAATTTTCGCGGAATAATATATATTTTCGTTTTATAGTAATTTATTGTTTTTTTTTTTAAATGCCGAATTACAATTTTAATAGTTTTAGATATATTTTCTTTCATTTTGTTTTGTAGTTTTAGACCTTTTAATACATTTAGAGTGTAAAACATTTTTGGTTTATCCATTTTGGGCCTGAGAATAATCGATTTTTTTTTTTATTTTTTTATCTTTTGGTGCGTTGTCCTGCACCGCATAATTGCATATAAAATCAACTAACATTTCTAACCTACGCGGTAATATTTTCGGTTTTTATTAATTTATTTGAATTTTTTAATGCCGATGCATATAAAAACTATGATCTAAAATTCCTAACCTAATTTTTGGTTCTTAGGAAAAAGTTTTACATGCGAAAATTGTCTTTCAAACTTCTAAAATGGTATTACATGCGAAATTCGTATTTTAATTTTACAAAAATTCGAACCTGCATATAGCCGAATAATATGTAAGCGCAAAATGCATGTTAATTTTCTAGAACCAATAAAAAATATAACCATAGCCATAGCCGAGTGGTTTAACGCGTTGGTCTGGCTTATGGAAGGTCGCCGGTTCAATACCGGCAGACCGAAGTGTTTTTCGAATGTAGCAATTTAAATCAGTAGGTTCTTCTTGCTATTAATAGCCTATTTCTGAAAAAGGTTATTGATTTGGAATAACGGAACATTAATGCTTTCAATTAACATATACACACGCACCCTGTATAGAACAATACGTGTATAATTGCGTTGATGATTCACGATTCCGAATATAAAATAGCATGAGAGATCTCGGTGCATAGAGATATCTCACAAAATATGCGCATTTGCCCTGCAAAGTTGTTAGAGTCGTGTCAGGACAAATTAAGACTCCAAACCATCGGGCATGTGTTGTGAGTTTTAGAGCACAGTAGCTCCAATAGGAGTAGCACAACACAAACAGCACATTAGCATGACCTAACCACTCCTGTTAACCCGTAATGGTCAATGAATCTGGTGTGCGGCATCACACACTGGCCCTATGTCTTACAAGGGATTACAGGATCCAATTAGAATACAAAATATCACAGATAATTTTAAAAAATAGCCTGTTAAATACGCATCGTAACGGTGTTTATTTTGATTACACAGTAAATGTTTTTTAATTTGAAAACCATGAAAAACATGTTTTAAAATTCCTAAAATGCCTAAAAATGTCAATTTTAAGAAATTTTATGATTTTATTCGAAAGTTTTTCATGCGAAAATCGTCTTAATGTATAAAATGTCTTAAAATGTCTAAAATAACAACATATTGTTTATATCAAACATATGCGGGCGTTGGCACACATCGAAAATTGTTGTATGCTGTCGTACTTTTTATTATTGTATACCTATAACCTTAAATAAATCTAATAATCATAAATGTTCCATCCAAAATAAATACAAGTTCTACTGAATTATGGTGTTTTTTTATAGAAAATGGTCAATGGCAGCACCATCGTTTTCATTCACCAGAGGGCTTTGTGTGCAGTATGATGATAGTAAAATTACACTGGCTGCGCTTTCAAACTGGGATTTTCAAACGGGTCCGACTCAGAGGCTCAAAACATCGAAAATCACAAATTGAGACTGGCGTAACAAATGATATGTAAAAAATGTAAAAATTGTTCCCTACTCCAAAGAGTCAATGATCTGAAATTAAACAAATTATAGGCTGCTTTGCCGTCCGCGGCATAGAACATAGATATTAAATATTATGGTAAACTCAGCCATCTTCCGATAATTAGGGTAGAAGATGGAGCGAGTAATCCCCAAATTTCGTCGCAAACGTTATATTATAACTAAAAATCAAATTGTTTCTTTTCATTTTTTTAGACTGTATGCGGAATTTAACAATGAGAATAAAAATAAACATAACATAGATTCGATTTATATTATTTAATTATACCAACGTTTTTAAGAAATATTTAACTTGAACTTAAAATACTACCTTTTTAGTAAATAAATAAAAAAACTACAAAGGAACCTAAAAAAAATATAATTTTTATAAAACATGTTTTTGATGTTATTCAAATCACAATAGTTTCAAAATTATAACCGATAAAGTTTCGGCAAATTAAAAAACATATTTTTAATATATTATAATTGAATTTGAAAATTCTTCGTTATGCAAATCACAATGCCAATTAAAGTGATCGACTCTACCTCAAAGGTAATGGCGTACGGTCTGTCGGTGACCATAGCCATTCTAGTGCTTCTGCTGGCCATATACATTGCCCATAAAGTATTTATCTACGTGATGGATACTATCAGTCCGGAAGGTCAAAGACGTACAAGCATTGATGCCGCCCTAGCCGCTGGACCAGCAGTAGCAGCAACGGCAGCAACAGCAGCAGCAGCATCAGCAGATGTCGCAGAAAATGGTAATTAGAAATATTTAAAATTAAATTGTTAAAAAATGCTGTTTCTTTTGCTTCAGAATCGGTTGTATATAATACAAGGTTATAGACTAAATCCAACGTAAGACTTCCAGAATCACTACATTGAAATGTTGACTGTATACATTTATTGAAATTAACATATTACAAATACAAAGACTTTTTTGTTTAAAATTGTGTTTTTCTGTGTAACGAAACGCGATCGTAATTTTCCTAGATGAAATTAATAACAATGTATACGACGATATATAAATAAGAAGTAATGTTTGTGTATATGTATGTGTGTTTTTTGTATTTTAATTTTAATATATTTTTTTTATTTAATAAGTAATATAAATTAATTCGATCACAAATAATTAGTTTTTGACAAAAACAACGTTTTTTTTTTTGTTGGTTGTTAAGACATTTATAGTTTTGGCAATCGCAGTTTCGGTTATAAATTTTAGACACCGTCTGCTGTTCTATGCGGGTTCCGTGTGGTTGCAATCCCGTTGGGATCTAAAAAGAGTGTGTCTAGAGTGAGTTTCAGTCGAGAGTGGTGCGCACGTGCGTACGACAGATATGCAAAAAAATGTGTGTGTGTGTGTGTTTTGCGACATTTACAGTGATCCACACGAGTTATTGGTAATATATTCCTCATAAATATTAATAATAACAATAGTTCGTGAATGAAACTGATCTAGAACAGCAGATCTTCAGGTGCTAAACATTATGCGTGCCCGTAGAATAGTCACGATAGCATTAGCATGTGTAACGCGAGCCAGCACATTTACTATACCGAATATAAGATATTGTTTACAAATATAAATATATATATATAGGTATATGTATATTTGTTTTTAATATATTACACCATCGATTTTTGCATGAATAATTATAACTAGAATGATGTTGTGTGGTTTTTGTTATGTAGAATTAAAATAGAATCAATTGCAATATAGAAAACATTAGTGTGTATCTTCCTTCCTGTGTGGGTATGTGAGTTCATTTATAGTGCCTCTGGATTGGCTTTCTGTTTTAGTATCCTATCCAGATAACTTGACTTTCAGAAGAACGAAATGTTGTGTGATAAAATCTGCTGCAGCATTTGGCGGCTGGTTGGTTTGAGAGAAAGTTATGTAAAAATCCTGCGATTCTATGCGGAGCGGATGAGAGGATGTTTTTGTAGGTGTTTTGGGGATAGCCTCATTTACACGGACAGAGATACGAAACTATTATATTGCGTTATGTTTCGTTTCAGAATGTCGGCACATGGACCAAGGACTCGTTCGAATCTATAAAAAAAATATATATATATAAAATATTTACATTTGTTTTTGTAAAATCAATTTGTTCTTACCGATTTCGGTCCAGTTTGACACACTTAAGATGTCCTCGGGTAACTACGGTCGCCGCACGTGGTCGATCTAAGAGAAGAGCAATTTCACCAAAATAGTCACTCTGTCCAAGGCGACCCACTTCCGCTGGTTCTTCACCCTATACAAATAGAATGTTATTATATATGTACTGAAATAAGTGTGATTGAGTGAGTTACCACCTCAGCGCGTTGCTGAAGCACAACGGCACAGCCCTCAACGATAATGTAGAAATCGTCACCAGCTTCGCCTTGTTTCACTATTGTCTCGCCATCTTCAAAACTAACCGGTTCCAGGGAGTCAGCAACGGTTAGGCGCTCCCATTTGTCTAGACTCTCTAAAAAAAAATACAAATAAAATAAACCAATAAATTTAAATCGAATAAATTTACCTAAAATAGAAACTCGCGACAGGAACTCTTCGTACATCTTACGCTTGCGAATGGTAGAACCCATCAAGATGCGGCGATAGGAGTCACGGTCGATTCCCCACAGTTTTACGTCTGTCTTGGCACGTACGGTAGCCGCTCGGGGTGTGCCATAGATGAGAGCCAGCTCACCGAAACTACCACCTTCACTGATTGTTGTCACCAGCTCCGAGTTAACAAATACCTTGAACAGCAAAAACACAAGTATGTACATATATTATTTATTTTGAAAGTACTTCAATTTGTTTGTGGCAAACCCTTACGGATACACTCTGGGTGTAAAACTACATTATCATAGTACATTTATCAAGCAGCTAATTAAAAACGAACACTGCATAATTTATTCACAAACGCTCGTGCATTTTGCGATGCTGTAACGTAACGATGGGCGGAACGTATGAAAAATGCATTTCCCAGTATAATTTATATTCTCACAAGAATAATATGCACATATTTTCTGTTGGCATTTTAACCTATAAGGAGTGAGTGTGTGAGCCACAAAGGGCACAAGACCGACAATGTCAAGGAAATAAGGTTAATCTTTTTCGTAAAATAATTAAATTTAAATCGTAAAAAATATGACTACAAATAAACATTAAATTTAAAAAAAATATTCAAAAAAGAGCATATAAGTCATTTTCTTTCAAATAATCATTTCCAGATTCGACTAGAATACTAGTAGCAATACCTTGGCTAAAAATAATTGAACAACAAAATTTGGCTTATTGATGAGCGGATCCAAATTTAAAATAAAGTCCAAAAATTTACGTTTTTTATTCTTTTTAAGATTTACTGATATTAGATATTATATTTTTACACATTTATTAAAATGCAACAAAATCAAATGAGGATTTGTTGCATTCAAATCATAACAATTTCACAAAAAAATAGTACATTCAACGTACACACAATATATTACATACCTCCACATCTCCCTGGTCGATTACATAGAAATTGTCTCCCTCATCGCCCTGCTGAATGATTGGCTCGCCGGTCAGGCAATTGACCGGAAACATTGCGTCGAAAATGTCCGAGCGCTCGTTCTCGTCCAGGTGCGAAAATAGCACGTTTTTGGCGATCGCCTTTGACAGTGCAGCCATTGTCTTGTAGTCCTTGGGCACGACCTTAAACGAAAAAACGGATATAAATAGTATGTGTTTTATGTGGGGATTTTTTTGGACATGTAATTAGCTCGACGCAGGTATGTATTTTTTATGAGAATAATTATAATCTATACTCTACAAATCATACGCGAGTATATTACAAAAACAAAACAAAAATATACTAAACTAAAAAAAGGTCGGAGATGATTTACCTTTACCTTTTTCACGTAGCTCGTGGCGTCCTCCTCACTGACCGGTTCTGCAGAGATGCCACCGCGCCTCCGTACCGGCGGCACCTGCACGTGTGGCATCGGACTGAGGTCATCACAGTCCTCGGGACTTGTCGCCTGCTTGGTTGTGTCCAGTTTTGTTTGTTCCTGCAATACAAACAAAAAATACAATAAGCATTATTTTTTTTTTCAAATAAAATCTCCAATTATTATAAATATTATAATTTCTATTGATTTAGCGATTGAATCCGTCGAGCCAATTATGACGCTTTATATATATAAATGTACCTGGTGAGTGATACAGGCGCTAAGCTGTTGCGCGCGTGGTTATTGCGTGTTATTAATATAGACCGTTTATCGTAACAGCCATCAATTTATTTCTATAAATATGCTCATTTGAAAGGCATTACTATATATGTTCACGTCAGTAACAACCACTTTGTGCGAGCATCATACACAGTACATACATAAATATTGTAACGAGAATTGTATACAATATTTATATAAATGTTCATACGAAGCGACAGCTCAAGAATGTCATATATATATAATTTCCATAAGAAACGCAATTTTTGTGTATAATATTTATAGTTATGTTTCAAATGCACATACCTATATATATTGAATATATAGAAACGCTTGAAGAGCGACAAGTTTATTAAGTGACATTATTCATAAATATAAGCCTAAGATATTCCTTTATTACACATGTTTTAAGGTTTTGTTCTGTGTAATATATGTTATATGATTTATAGGTACTATTTGTAAAAAAAAATGAAATCTTTTATTTGGTTATGTGCAGGAGCTTTGTGATGTTTATAAATAAATGAAAAAAAAACATTTTTGGGCAAAATAAAAACATAAAATGCAATAATATACTCGTATAAATATAATATGTAACATTAGGTTGTACGACAATTGGCCGAAAAACAGTTGGCAGAAAAACAGTTGGCCGAAAAACAATTGGCCGAATTAGTATAAAACGACAGTTGGCCGAATTTTTTTTTTTTAAATTTAATAACGCTTAGGGAAAACAACCCTTGGAAATGGCAGATAGAGAGGGATGGCGAATAGTACTCTATGTTCAACAACTTTTTGAACATGGTTAAGGAAAACAATCCTTGGGAAACTTGATTTTTTTTATATATTTCATTTGAAAAAAAAAATATTTTTGTCAATTGTTTTTCGGACAATTGTTTGGCGGGAAATTGACGGGGTACCGTAACATTATTCCATGGAAATATTTTTGCAATATGTGCAAAATATGGGTTCGAGGCAGTGCTGCTATACGTAAGGCTTTTTGATCGTAGGTACAGCTACGTTTAAAATGTCGTTTGATCGTTTAAACTAGTAAAGGGGCAGATAATTGAATTGCATAATTGATTTTTATTTATTTACTGTTATTTTATGGTGTCATATTTATATTCATATCCATTTTCGTTACACATTTTTCATCGGTACCCCCGACAAAATAATTTTCAATGATAAAAGCACTACTTATAGCAACACTGGTTCGTTTATGAAGTTTATGAGGTTGGGAAAATAATTGGAAATAATAACTATACTTTATCAGAGCACGAATGTGTGTTCATTTAGACAAGAGTATATACCAGGTAATGTAAATGTTATGTGTACATTGTAGTTTAATGTACACACTTAATTGCAGGCGAACTCATGATATAGTTGATGCCACAACAGTGCACGTCCCGCTTTTATAGGCCACCGGGGACCTGCTCTAGCGAAACAAAATGCTTATGCGAGAAAGGGCAAATTTAGAGAAAGGCTTTTAGCTGTGCAAAACTGTGCATAAACTAGTTACCGGTGCATATTTCCTTGTGCGCATGTATGCCGGAAGGAAGATAATATAAGATTTTATATACGTTTGTGTGTTTCTGTATGCAGAGGAAATGGAATCGTTATAACGCAATGAAGTTTTCAATGAATATTTTATCCTCCTTGTTATTGGAATTAAATTGAATCTTGCGGAATTTGCCTATAAAAGCATGTTCGGAATATATTTATTTCTATTCCATTTGAATAGGAATTTAAAGAAAATGTTTTTTCTTCTATCAAAGATTTAGTATTGTCTTTGATAGAGAAAATACATTTTCTTTAAATTCCTATTCAGCTACATATATTTGTGATTTCTACTATTTAAATTAAATGTATACCCAGACTTTCTTTCTTTTCAATGCACTTGTGTTGGTTGCGCTATATAGCTAGTCAAAAGACTGTGACAATGTTCCCACGATTTAAAAATAGAATACTACCTTAGACATTTAGTATTGCTTGAATTAGCTTTGTGCAACAGCTATGGATTTGATATGAACAAATTATTGATGCGAATGATGCAGTTCTATTCT
>JANSTU010051885.1:0-20619 GCA_027564075.1 Bolitophila hybrida
GCCCCATTCAGTCCCCACTCCTTCCGCAACACACGCCTCAAAGTCCCTACGACATTAAGAATTTTTCCCCTAAGCATTGCTAAATGTGGCTTGAAGCACATTCTTTCTCCTACCGAAATGCCCAGATATTTGGTTTTCCTAACATAGGTGAGTAAGTTTACCTTTTAGCAACATACACACTTTTCCTATCTGAAACACTCACACCTACTGTCCCACCCCAGCTGCCGCAGGCAGGAAGGAAGGTGATCGTTCGTTATTTACATATGCTTCGATGTACCAGGAAACTGGAGATAAATGTTGTCCCACCCCAGCTTTCAACTTCCCTAAGATAGTCTGTCCCTACACCCTCTAATGATGCCCTATTGTCCCCCTCGAAGTAGGTCATCTGCGTAGGCTAGGAATTTACATCCGTGCCGTTCTAAGTTGGCTAGTTGATCGTCCATAAGCATGTTCCACACAGTAGGACCACAAAAACAAAATCTATAGTGGCAGTAAATAACAAAACTTATCTCGACGCGTGAAATATGTGAATTTCTTTTATACTTGCCAAGTTATTAACTTTATATATTATCTTGATGTTTTTAGAGAATCATGGTGCAGTTTTGTATTAATCTCAGTAGCTGAGTTTAAAACACACGCCCATGGTTCACGTCACATAAATTCCACCCACAAACTAAACGACCTCTCATAACACACAGTACGTACCAGGCTGCACTACCGACCAAGTTTCCTTTTTGAACTTACGCACATACGAAATACCATACTACCGTTGGCAATGTGGTCAATTACTTTATAAGTATTTGTATTTTCTGATTTGCTGCAAAATATATTATCAACAAATATATCTCTGAACTGTTTTGCAGTTCCAACCATTTTTTAAACCAGTTCTAAAAATATTCAAAACATTATACATTTGGATTGTTGAGATATATATTATATTTTCTTTCTACTATGCGTTCCTAAATAGACGCAATACCGCATTCAATTCTATTCACCTATAGGCTCAACGCAATAAAGTTTTCAAAGAATCGCGCATGCACGTGAAACGATTGAGGAACGTGCGAAAACACCATTTGGCCTGATGTAATTGGGCTTTTATTTAGAATTTAGTCAGAATTGCGGCTTACAAATTGCCAATATATGTATATAATATACACAATTACATCGATTTTATACATTGTATAATATATTTGTATTCGTGCGTGTGTGTTTGTTGAAATTATATGCGAAGAACATTGGATTTAATGCCTAATATCTTTCATATAGGTACACCATATATAACATACTCATATCGCTCTTCTGTACATTATTGTTTCTTCTTTTTTTCATTTAATTACTAGCAATTATTGCTTACCGTAAACTGTAATTACTTGACAAGCTCAATAAATGTTTAAGATGCATTTTAATAATGTAAACATTGAAGTGCAATTTAACGCTCTTTTAAACAAACGACGTGTGTGCAAATGCATATATGATGCGCGCGCTGCAATATATAAGAATATAGGTACATTATATACGAACAACAAAAAGACGAGTGCATTTATATATATACAAATCGACACTTTTTGCTCACACTTGTAGATTGGAAAATTATTCACATGTCAGATATGTATATAATTTTCGTAGCTATACGAAGATAAGGTATTTATACACTTTCCCACATATAGCTAGAGCTAGCTGGCAATAAAACGCAAATGCGGACACTCCAATATATATTAGAGATACTTATCTAATGTGTATATCTTTGTATGAGTAATTGAGTATAATAACATATAATAAATTGAGAGTACCGAACACAGACAATATTATTATTTTTGTATATGAATGTTAAGTGTACACTTAAGACACAAATGCGCTCAAATGCAATGTTGTTGCAAACACATTTTCAAATGGATGAATGACATTTTATGTGAAGTAAAATCATGGAATAATATTCTTACTTTAAGGGGTATTTTAATATATTACCGTAAAAGTTATATACACATATTGTGGTATTTTTTAAATTTATTTTGATTTTAATAAAACAAAACTTCACACCGCAAAATTTATGTTTGCACAGGCAACAATTAAAAAGTGCTTAACAATAAATTCTATATTCACACCGTATAATTTTATTTTATATTTTTTGCTCTCCGCTAAATTTATTTCTGCACAGGTAACAATAAAAAAATCTTACAAATTAATTTAAATGTGAACTGTAAAAGTTACAAAATTGAACTCCAAACTCGTTTAAAGTAGTACCCTATGGGCCACATCTTTTGAATCCCGCTAAGGGAAAATCTAAAAAAACAATTGAACACTTTTACAAATAAAAGAAATACAATAAAACAATTGAATGATTATAAATTCTATTGAATTTTAAAAAATATAATT
This sequence comes from Bolitophila hybrida, assembly GCA_027564075.1. Classification (NCBI taxonomy): domain Eukaryota; kingdom Metazoa; phylum Arthropoda; class Insecta; order Diptera; family Mycetophilidae; genus Bolitophila; species Bolitophila hybrida. The sequence goes on from JANSTU010051885.1 coordinate 2,374, forward strand.
GAGATCTAAAAAAATATATGAAATAATAATGACGACATTAATATAAAAACTTTTCTAATTTTGAAATAATAAAAATGCGTTCTCTTTTATTTTCTTATGAGCGTATTTTATTCAATAATGAACTCAAAAAATCTTAGGATGAGATATTACAAAGATCTCATTTCAATAGAAAAGTTTTTATGTTTTTTTGTGGCACCCATTTATTTATTTTGGTACTTAAATGTTTTTTTTAGTCATTGTTTTTTGGCATCCAGATACTTATTTTTTTTAATTATATCATTATATCATATCATATCATAATTTTACTATCAATTTAAAAAAAAATATTTTTTCCATTGTTTTGAATGCATATTTTTTTAAATTGGAATTTAATTTTTAATTATAAAGTTGCAGGTGTAAGAACGCAAATTGAATTGTTTTTTTTTTTAATTTTAGGTCTCTTTTCACAAGATTTCAATTTTATTTTTTTGGTGTCCATTATTGAATAAAAATGCACTCATAATTAAATAAAACATATAGCATTTTTTTTAATTTAAACTTTAAAAACTAAAAAATTCAATTACTAGCACCCACTAATTTGAGAGCCTTTTTTAATGAAAGAAAAAAATAATATCGATTTTTGATAACATTTTTCGACAAGTTTTGGTTTTAAAATTTTGAGTTTGGTCGGTTCAGACGTATGTGAGATATCGTGCTCTCCGCAAGACGCATTTTTTTAGAGGAGCTCCCGGAGATATATACTTTATAAATCATTATTTTTACAAATAAAAATATCTGAATAAATTTAAAAGTTTACCACAATCTGCGTATTTAATTTTTAAGGTATTAAATTAAAATGTCCTTCCACAGAAAACTGCGGTAAGAAAAGAAGAAAACCTAACTCTTAGCTCAATTTGAATGTGGATTTAGATACCAGGTCAGGCCCGCAAAACCAATGCAGATTTAGTTGTAGATTTTTTTTTGGTGTATTATGTTATGTTTAAATAGCTCCCAAACAATCTGAAAATGAATCCAAAATTTTAGCCGGTTACAAATTGTTACAAACAACTGGACATGCCCAATAAATTGCATATCACCCTTAAACATGACAAAAAGGGGATGATTTTTTTCTCTACTTATTTGGGGATGAAAAAAGGATGAAATTCTTCCTTTTATTTTAAAGTGCGACATATTTATTTATTTTACATTTTGTACACCCTTTATATGTAATTTTAATTTTTATTTTATGGGTTTGTTTGTAGTTTGTGAAATGAGTTACTTGTTGAATTTCAAGTATTATTGAATTGGAACAATTATGGATTTTAAGAGTTACATGTTTTTAAGAGTTTCATGTTAAATTATACAATTTTAGTGATTTTCCTCACAAGAATTTTGTTTTTAGAGTGTTTTATCTAAAGAACTGTTGTTTTTTCAAGAGTTATGAGTTTAATGATTTAAAGGTTTTAAGAATTACATGTTAATCCCAAGCTTGTGGGTTTTTCAATGCGTTTATATTTCTAAAATGGCAATGAAATACATATTCATATTTAAAAGTGTAATTCTGTAAAATTTTACAGGGTGTTTAACATATTGTAAAAAAACTGATTTAAGAATTGTGAATTATGAATTTTTTTATTACGAATTTAAAATTTTGTGGGTAAAATTTATTGTGAGTTTTAAAAATAAAGTTTTTTTTTTAGATTTATACACCCATAAAAAAACCAATTAATCTTAGAACGCATCATGAATTTAGAACTACCAATAAAACACAAATAAAATATATTGTTTATCTAAATGTATATGTAATTTATTAGCATTTACAGGGATTAACACACAAAATAAGTGGTTTTGAAGCTCGCTGTACGTGCCTTGTGTGTTGTGGGTTTTAAGAAATATGTGTTCTGTTTGGTACGAGCATTAAGCGAAATGGGTTTTGTAATTTATGAGTTTAAAGAGTTCTGTGCTGCTTAGATATGATCGCTGACGGTGTAAATTCAGTATAAGTCGACGAAAAGATGTTAATTTCGTATGTACAACAAACTCGACGGCGAACTTTAAAAGTACTTATATAGCCTTGTATTTATTTTAACAAAGACGACATTCTAAAGAGTAGTCCGATAAGAGCTTCCTGATGATTTTTTGTAATAACACAGATAATAATCAATGTATTGAGGAAGACATTTATTTCATCTTACATTACTTAAATTGTTAGTTTGGTTCATGCCATTTAAAGTTTAAAGAACATTTCCTTCAAATGTTGCCCACGACTAACTCTAACATGGTTCATTCTGTGGGTCAAATTTTCGACCACTCTTTCAAGCTGACACCTGCCGCACCAACCAGTGTATTTTCGGGTTGCAATTTTGTTTGTTAACGAAGCCATTTAAAAAATGAGCTTCGTTGCTAAATATAATTTTTTGGTAAAAAAGGATAAACTTGCAAGCTACACCTTATTGAATGTGCTTTATTGTATACGCTTTTAAACCAAGATGACACTTCAAAATACGCTACATCGCTCAAATTGGTCCAAGAGCTCTTTAACAATTTCTAACGGGGCACGGATTTTAGGAATAAGTTGCCACAATTAGTACCGTTGTTCAGCACTTCGGTTTTTCTTATCGAGGAATACTTAGAAGAAGCTGCTCGAATGTTTGCCTTACCTAATACGGATTGCATTTTTTCAGTAGTTAGAAGCTTTAAGCTGCGCTGGACCTTAAGGACTTTAAGTAACCGATACCGTTAAACATTGATACAGAGGATCGACTTCGACGTCAGGACTGGAATGGAGAACTCCTCGAGACCGGAATGTTTTATTTTGCTCAACGTGCGTTACTCAACATTGGTCTATTCCAAAATTTAAATTTGCGACTTATGGAAATACGTCCTGAGAAGCCGGTGAAATCGGGAAATTACCCCCTAAAAATGTTCTAGTGATAATTCTATACATCCTGTAACAAACATTATAGCCAGAGAGGAACTAGTTTTGCTAATACCAATTCGATCAAATAAAAAGACCGACCAAAAACACTTTTTGAATTTCTGTAAAATGCCACCAATTAAGAAAGGAGTTGGAATCCTGTGAAGCTAACCAAAAGAGGTTAAATTATAATGAATGTGAATGACACCTCATACATTATTGGGTTAGTCCTTCAGACCAAAAAACACCAGTTCTGGAAAATCCCCTTATTTAAATGGCGGAGATAATGTCGTTTGTAAAGAAGAGTAGAAGGTTATTAGAATTGAAGTCAATCATAATATAAAATCAAATTAAATATGACATACTTTAAGAAATTTAGGGGTAAAACACTAGTTTTTACAAAATTATGTGGCTTTAATACATAAGTAATGGTTACATTTTACAGTTAAAAAGAGTTAATTTTGGTTTTACACCAATCACTACTCGACCACTCTTCACGACCTAAAACAACAACGTGTTTTACGTATTTACGTACAAATGAAAACAAAAAGAAGGAGTAAAAAAACAGGTACAAACAGAAATATTAAATATTACATTTTAAATAGAATACTTAGGCTCAAGTCTGTATTACTTATTGTATTGCAAAGTTTTTAAACCTTTTTTGCCATTTTTGCTGTTTTATTAATACATGTTACTTCATTAATTCGTAGAATTATTATTCAACTTTGACAATCTAACCATTTAATTTTTTATTTGTCACATATATTAGGACTATTAAAATAGAAAATTACGATCAAAATCCAAAAAATGTATCTATAAAAAATAAAAACAATACAATTACCTGTTGCATATTCATCTTGTTCTGCGTACCGATGACCATTCAGTCGGAACGACGGTTTCTCGTCCACGTCTTCCAGTACTCCATTTACTTTGTATCCATTCATTTTCGATGAATTTTAAATTGATTTTCTTCTAATGCTATACGTAAAGTACAGTAAAAAAAACTCGCCCGTGGTTTTTTTATGTATTATTCTGTTTGTATTGTTGTTTGATTAGTGGTGGAGCAATGCAGGTATTTCCTCCATATCTGAAATGAGAACGAAAAGAACATGTGGTGAGTTACGCTTTTTTATGTTTAAATTTATTATAATTATTATTAAACAAATGTATGTGTATAAATATATTTGTTTTAGATTAGTTTTGGCCTTAAATTTGCTAAAGATACAAGCTCATTAAGATCAATTAAGCTCTAGTCTAACTGTTTGTGCGTGTATGCCGGTGATTCACTGATTACACTGTCAAAATCCGGCAAGTGTTTACCGTTTCTCAACTCTAACGGATATAACATGACATGACGATCACTTGAAATATTTTCTAATTATATTTTTCGCCATGGTGCTAGATATACTCGTAGATAAGACCTATGAATTCACACACGCGCATAGTAATCATTTTTTTTATATATATGCTGAACAGTTTTTGTTTGTTGGTGTCTGCATTACCAAAAAAAAAAAACTGCGGTGTTGATGACCTGGTTATGGACTAGAGCAAATATATAAACGAATAGCTAAATATATGTATACAAATATGAATGTAAATAGTTTTACTGATACATCTCTGGTGTAAAATGTGTAAAGATAAGATTGCCACCGGCTAGAGTAAAACAAATACCTTAATTAGCCAATATTAGTATTTGTATATAATAAATAATTTCATATACTCCTCGTGCGAATTTAAACCCAATAAAATCGACTTCAAGGTTGATGATAGCACAATAGCACGTGATAAGAGTGCAACCGTGTATACAAATAAACAATAATTTTGTTATTGATGCTTAAACAAAAAATTAGATATAAATTATAAACGATATCACGTGATTCACCAATGTATTCTTGCAATAAAAAAAAACTGCTTTCACCTCTGTATTTGTCTTGGAGACCACCTTAAAATCGTGTTTTGATTTTAAGCCATGTATTGAATTAAGGCGGCACACCGTTCAATTACAAACAAAAACTAGTACATACATATTTTCGTGTGCAATTTTTTATTATATATATATATATACTAAATATGTATATTCGACCCAATTTAATTGCGGCGCGAATTTGAACTAGATTGCGCCACAAATTTGTCAACCGTTTATGGAGTGTTGTTTTTAGCGTAGAATGCACTTAAATCGAATATAAAGTATATCTTATGAGTAAGTATAATTCAGTTGATATTTTGAGAATATTCTGCAAAGCTGCATATTTAGTTTAAGTTTTCAAGGACATCTAAAAAGGTCAAATTGTGTATAGAACCATCGCAATTAATTAATCCCCTGAAAAGTTGTTTTTTTAAGCTTTATTTAAAGGTTTCATGATATTTTCGGGCTTTAATAAATTTTAAGATGAAATAACTTTTAAAACAAATCATTTAAACTACGGTCATTGACACAGAAAAAGTTTCGTAAATACGTCTTACACAAATATAATGCCCATTAAAGATAGTTATGAGGTGATTACCAAAAACAAGTCAGTTGGAATAATGAGGAAGAAAATGTGATGCTTACACCTTAAAAAAACCTTTTTTCTAGACTTTCAGATTTGTTTATTAAATTAAAATTACAATAGAAAACAATAAACGATCTTAAAAAAGTTTACGCACCAAGTTCAAGTGCTATATTGGCAACGCAAGAAGGACTTACTTATATTATTTTTTTAAAGTGTGTCTCTCAAAATTCAACATAAAGTTAGTGCAAAATAAAAGCAAAAACTGTAGTTCAAATTTTTTTTTTTTGAAATCTCATTATTATAAACGATGTTTATTTTTAAAGGGTGTCGGTTTATTGGCAGACTCCCGATTAGCCAAAAAACTTTTGGTAGGTAGGCCGACACTCTATTACCCAGGCGTAAAATATATACGGTAAATTGTGTTATGTTTAAAAAGCTAATCTGATTTGAACTTGGCATTTTCGGGCAAATGAATGTTTGAGCATCTGATCCGGACCCCTATCATTCTGCCAGTCGTGATTTGGCCAATAGTACCATTCGGCTAATCAATTTGCCTAAAAGCAAAAAAAGGAATTTGTCTAAAAGCAATTTGTCCAAAAACAATTTTTCTAAATACAATTTGTCTAAAAGCAAGTACAAATTTTTTTTTTACACATTTTTTACACAAATTGATTTTAGACACATTGCTTTTGGAAAAATTGTTTTAGACAAATGGTTTTAGACAAATATTCTGCGAATCATATTCGGCCAATCGTGATTCGGCCTATCGTGGTACAAACATTTTTACAGGAATATTATTTTAAACCGTTTTAAAATTATGGTTTATCGATAAGTTCTAAATATTATTTTAAATTTTATTTAAATAGAATATGTTTTATTCTTTATTTAAAAAAAATCAAGTATTCATATTTTTATTTTATGAAAAATGTGCCTCTTTCAAAACTAAATTTTGTTTTCAAAAATATCACTTATTGACTATGAAATTTTCATATTTACATTATCTTGCAAAAAGTACATTAAAAAAAATAATTTGGCACAAATGTTGTTTGTTTGTAGTTTGAAAAAGCGTATATTTTACAATATTATAAAAATATGTTTATTTTTAGGTATAATTTTGAAAAATGTTTTCGAAAGGTAACATATTTGCGATTTTTATAATCTTCAAAATATTTCTATGGGTTGGGGTTATTTGCCTGTTCTTGTTTTTAAAATATTATTTTTGGTCGAATATATTGGTATTTCAAAATCTAGCTTTTCAAACTCTCTTTCAAAAACAAGAATTTCAAAAATAAGATATTGAAAAACGTAATAATGTATGACATATAAAAGAGTGTCAAAAAAGTTTTGCGGTATTTTCGTTAGGTGTCGTTGCAAGCGCGTAGTTCTAGTTGTATTCATCGCATCGGGTCATGCTATATGTTAGCTTGTTAAAAAGGTCTTAACGCGCTAACACAGTTGACAGTTTGTTGTTGTTTGGTTCAGTCGTTCGTGAGTTATAGCGTATCGGTGGCCAAGACGGATTGACGGCCAGAAAGGTTATGCTGTGTGTCTGGTGGGATTGGCAGGGTCATCCACTATGAGCTGCTTTCCTATGGCCAAACGCTCAATTCGGACCTGTACTGCCAACAACTGGACCGCTTGAAGGCAGCACTCATGCAGAAGAGGCCATCTTTGATCAACAGAGGCCGAATTGTATTCCATCAGTACAACGAAGTTGGCCACAAAAGAGGCCTGTGAAAATTAAAAATCCCGTTTTTTCCAATAAGGAAGCGAGCATCTATAAGAGGGGCATTATTAAGTTGGCATCTCATCGAACAAAACGGCGTATATTTGACTTGAATCGGATGAATGTAACCAATTTTATGAATAATTGAAAATTGAATAAAAATACCGCAGGACTTTTTTGACACCCTATTATAATATCAATTTGAAATCATTAAAATAGAAGGTTTTCGTTATACATTTTTTTACTATAAAAAGAAATGCGATAAATTAAAATATTAATTCTAAATAAATATCTTTAACTGTTAAAATATGTAATTCGGTGGTTACAATATTAAATCTCCACAATTGGTGACACCGACGTGTTCTCGAAACATCTGTCTCAAATTTTAACAACGTTAAACAACCAAACTCGAAACAACCCCATCATGAGTTCACCGCCAGTTCCAACACCTTCCGCCAGTAGAACCTATAGATTCGAAATATCAATGATCAAGCCGAAATTCAGTTCGCAAACAACAACATCAATCAAGACTTTACTAAATTTAAAACAATTGTCAGAAACATGAAAAGCAAAGTTTCGGACGCAGTTCTACATCCTCCAGCACAAGACAAATATTTAAATTTTAAGTGAGTGATAATAGAACAATTTTCTGATTCTGCACAAAGAAAGATGCGCAAGATGTTGTCTGGAATTGATCTTGGAGACAGAAAACCATCGGAGCCTTTCAACGAGCTTCGCCAGCTGGTGTAAACGTCACAGAATAAATGCTTAAAACTATCTGGCAACAACGCCTCCCACCACAAATATCAGCAATGAAAACCGTTGCTGATTCCATCATGGACACGTGCATTTTCAAACATTGCACAAGTATCATCGCAATCATCGACGCCGTGCCGATCTTTCTAAAATACAACATCAAATTTCCGAGCTTTCCTTGCATTTCACAGACTCCCAACGAAAATATAGTACACATTATCGAGAACTGTTGGAAATGTTTTTAGGAGTTCGTCATTTTCGTTACATGATCGAAAGGTCGACAATTCACCACCACAAGCCGTTCGTTCAAAATCTGGATAAAGCTGCACTTCATCAAGCCCGTCAACTGAACCTTATTGGACAATACTCAACAGTTATCCGACATATTTATGATAATTATGTCGCTGATCTTTTATCTAGAATTGAGTCAATATAAAAACACTATATAATATCAATTTGGAATCATCAATAAAGAAGGCTTTCGTTATAAATTTTTATATCGTGTTAATACTCGGATTCCCAGTGTAACCAATCCTCATGATTTGGATTAGTATTGCGAATCCCTTATTATTACATCGCATTATATTCTTTACTGACATTGTGCACAAATGAGTTTTACCATATTCTCATAACGAAGCAATTGAACACATGCTAGCTTGTTAATGAATTTCTATAATTTCCAGATGCAACGACAATTTATCTCTTGTAGACTTATATACCTATATATATATATATATACTAACAACAACTGTAACTGTCGATGTCGATGTGAAACCATTTTGCAATCTAACTATAATAAAATATCTCAATTTATATAAAGGGCCAATGAACGCGTGGTCCCATCAGGAATGAAAACACAATGTTAATAGCTGATTAAAGCATATTCACAATGAATACTCGTATATGATAAACTGTCTAACATGCAGTTGTGCGTCTCTGTGTGGCCGATGCATTCATTCATTATTCAATTATATTATTTATTCATAGACAAAACAATATATAAACGTGATGGAAGCATTGTTATATATGCACATAAAATGCAAGTGTCAATTAAACGTTTTCGGTGGAATTTGTTTAATTTGTATTTGTCTACATTGCGAGAACGTAGCCTGAAATTCCAAATAATATAGAAAGAACATTTATATATTTTAATTGCAATTTCCACTCGTACGACATTTTTAATAAAATATTTGTCCGGATTTTCAATTAGGTTTTTTGGTTTTTTTGTATGTAATTTTATTGGTTTGAAAAGAGCCAATAACTAGTCCATTTTGATTTAATCGAATTCTTTCAAATAGGTTCAATAATAATAAAAGTTTTATTTAACGTTTTAATTTATTGTTTTCTAGGGTTTTCAAGAAAAGCTCTTCAAATGGTAAAATAACAGTTTATCTGGGAAAACGTGATTTCGTGGATCACGTCACTTTTGTTGATCCAATAGGTAAGTGGATTTTTTTTTGAAAACACAATCCTTGAATTTTTAATTTAAATTCTGTATAAATATATAGATGGCGTTGTACTAATAGACCCGGACTATGTTAAGGACAGAAAAGTATTTGGCCATGTTCTGGCCGCCTTTCGGTATGGCCGTGAAGATCTGGATGTTCTAGGACTTACGTTTCGCAAGGACTTATATCTTGCTCAGGAGCAGGTTTGTAATTTAATGGAAAAAGCAACAAAACAAAATTACAAATATTTTATTTTTGAAATAGATTTACCCGAACGCCGTCAATGAAAGACCATTAACCCGCCTACAAGAGCGACTAATCAAGAAACTGGGCGCCAATGCCTTTCCATTCTTCTTTGAGGTGCCGCCACATTGTCCGGCCTCGGTGTCGCTACAGCCGGCACCCGGTGATACCGGCAAACCCTGTGGCGTGGACTACGAACTTAAGGCTTTCGTAGGTGAGCACATCGACGATAAACCACACAAACGTAACTCCGTTCGCCTGGCCATCCGCAAAATCATGTACGCTCCGTCCAAGCTGGGCGAACAGCCCTCGATCGAAGTGAGCAAGGAATTTATGTTGAAGCCAAATAAAATTCACCTAGAAGCTAGTTTGGACAAAGAGGTAATTGCTTATTAGTATTTATATCTATACATAGTTCTAGGTAATGTTTTGTTTCGTCTCAATTCATCCCACAGTTGTATCATCACGGCGAGACAATATCGGTGAACGTTCACATTGCAAACAATTCCAATCGAACGGTGAAAAAGATCAAGGTGTCGGTCAGGCAGTTTGCTGACATCTGTCTATTCTCGACCGCACAGTACAAGTGTACGGTAGCCGAAATTGAATCAGAGTAAGTCAGACGTGGTTCATTTACCTTCGAAATGGATTTCTTGAGCTCGCTCTCAATATATTATAAAAAAAAATGTTTGTTTTTTTTTCATTTCACACCTACACACATACCAACACACAATGTTTTCGCGCTTTTCTTTATTGCGTATCCTGTCTATATATATAGTAATTATTTCTTAACAATTGTTTGAGCGAGAATCCTATATATAAAATTAAACAACTTTCGAGTTGGCTCTGTGAGAATGCTCTTTGTTTGATAAATGTTTGGGCAAAAGAACGAACACAGAACGAAGATTAAGTGGATTTAACGTGCAATTATAAATTTAATTACCGCCAGACTTTGTTGACGCTATATTCGGGAAAACGATGAACGCAGCCAGGTGATATTAATTAATTGTCATTGTTTATTCAAGCATCACATTCGCCCTTTTCTGGAAAATGTCTAATTATTTTATACTAGATTTTATACTCAGAAAGGTTGGTTCTTAGAGAAATTAGAGTTTTCGAAATTGAGTATTTTTAATTTATTTAATTATTATTTATAGGCATATGTAGAATTTATTCAAATACATCCGTCATCAGTCATGGCTATACCATTTTTAAATTGTTTAAAAGACATACATCTTCAATAAACAAAAAGTACTGCTTCGAAATTGTAAAGTAAGTTATATTATTTATGCTATAACATCTATTTTTTTTTAAACTTTTCGATTTGTGTAAATGAGTAAACGACGTACATACATAAATGTCCCAATCACGGTTACCGGATTGTTGAATCAAATAGCTCAAATTAAAAGTTCGGTAAGGAATATCAAAAGACAAATTTATCTTGGCGAAGATTTGAAAGTCAAATGCAAAGGTGCGTGTGGTCGTCCTCGAATGACCTCGAATGAAACAGTCAGTTTTAAAAGGATTGTTGATCGTTCTCCTTCGATATAACGCAATGTAAATCTTGAAACTTCATTTGGTAAGGCAAAACTGAACAATAAGTACTAGGCGTGCAGCTGGTTCATATTGGTATATCAGAAATCAAAAATATCAAGAGTGCTCCGTGAAGATTGTCAACGAGCTTACCATTATTTTGTGTGAATGTCATTAATAACAATAGAAGAGTTTCATTCATCTGTTTTATGGACTGATAAAGCACAATTTACTACTACGCAATTACCATAGTTCCATATCGTCCCATCAAACCAGATTCAGCGTCAATATATGGACAGGAATAATTCGTCAAACTCTCATCGGACCAATAGTGTTACCGCCAAGATTAATCGGAGAAAACTACCTTGCATTTTTGGAATAACTTCAACTTATACTGAATGATGAAGTACCTATTAGTATAAGAAACAGGATTGCAATTGTTGGAAGACAATATTTATATAGAACATATTCAGGATGATGGTTTAATCAAAATGGTCCAATATCACCAGATCTAAATCCATTGGATTTTTACCATATGTCTATGCCATAACCATTTATAAATTGGACCTTCAAGATTTTGAGAAGCCATCGCAAACACTTCATGGGGAACTGACCGTAACACTATGTTCAAAATACACGAAGCATCAGTTCTTTCCATCTTGGACTACGGTGCGATTGTGTACAGTTCATAAAAACAATCCACACTTGCAAAACTTGAGCCAGTCAACAATTAGTAAGACTCAGTCAACCGGAGCTTTTAGAAATACTATCTACCTACCTACTACCCTAAATTATTGGAGTTCGTTCACCCAAAATGTCAGTGTTATATCGCGATTTTAATACATATCTTTAAGATATTTTTAAATCTAATGATGCAGATATTTATAAACATACTTTGACAACATTATCCTAAAGTTTCGTAGAATAACCAAGTACCAAGCCATGGTACTTCTGGCTGTATGACACGAAGCACCATCTTGTTGGAATATAAATTCTCCAAATTCAGTACTTAGGTCTGGAATTTTCTTTTAAGTGATGTTCCAGCACGTCCTGGTACTTGACAGTATTCATGATACCATCTACAATGTATAGCGAGCCAATAGCTCGTGCGGAAATGCAACCCCAGACCAATAGAGAAGGCGCAAATTTGACTTTCTTATTCAAGCACTCGGGATCAAGTGCTTCGTTTTGTGTTCGAATAACCCGGCAGCTTTTTTTTTACAACATTATCCTAAAGTTTCGTAGAATAAAAATACTACTGTTAATCCGTGGGTTATCAAAATGCAGAAAAAAGGAAACACAGTATTTTTTCCAAATAACATTTATTTGGATTTACCAGTGTGTCACATCACCTATTTAAGTGATAACGGCTTGAATTCGTCGTGACATTGTGTTAACATGTTCCTTACAATATAAATCGGTTATTGAGTACCAGATTCTCTTTAACTCATCGATTAATGCCGCTTTTGTTGAACATGGGTTTTTTCGTAGGGTTTTCTTCATTAAACCCCATAAAGTATCGATTGGAGAGAGATCTGGGCTGCTTGATAGCCAGGGTAGAACTGGCACATCATTTTGCTCGAAGCAAGCCATGGTACTTCTGGCTGTATGACACGAAGCACCATCTTGTTGGAAGATAAATTCTCCATATTCAGTACTTAGGTCTGGAATTTTCTTTTAAGAGATGTTCCAGCACGTCCTGGTACTTGACAGCATTCATGATGCCATCTACAATGTGTAGCGAGCCAATAGCTCGTGCGGACATGAAACCACAGACCAATAGAGAAGGCGCAAATTTGACTTTCTTATTCAAGCACTCGGGATCAAGTGCTTCGTTTAGTGTTCGAATAACCCGGCAGCTCGTATCACCAAACGAAACTTCGAATCTGGACTCATCACCCCAGATTACGGAGTCCCACTGTCTTTGTGTCCAATTCACACGCTCTTTTGCCCGTTTCATCCTGCGGATCTTCTTCAAAAGTGACAATTAAAGTAGTAAATACACGGTTTCTGTTTATTTTCGGCATTTTAAATGCTCACGGAATAACAGTAATATCTTTATTCTACGAAACTTTAGAATAATGTTGTCAAATTATGTTTATAAATATCTGCATCATTAAATTTAAAAATATGATAAAGGTATGTATTAAAATCGCGATATAACACTAGATGAACGAACTCCCATAATTTAGGGTATTACAATCAAACACCGATTTGAAACCTTTACAACAAGCCTAGATCAACGCCGCCCTTTACTGGAAACGCCCGTAAAATTGCCTTTGAAAACCAAATCGTTCTACGCGTCTCACAGACCCAGAGCTTCCACGAGTTTCTGCCGTGGCTTGCACACAAAGTCAATATCGACACAACACTTGCATCACAGAGAAAGGATAACACAGCACCATATACCGAATGATGTTTCTACAACTTAAAACTGATGCATCAAAAGTCACAACCGGCACAGGCTGTGCAGTGATTTCAAATACACGAAACAAAGCAACTTCACTTGCAAAACATTCGTCAGTCCACACAGCGGAGCTCCTGGCAATTGCACTGGCCACAGAAATACAAGGTGGGCCAAAAGAAGTCATCCGATGTTGTTTGGCTCCCAATTTATTTCCTAAATGAAATACTTCGACTCTGTTTTTTGATTATGTTTATTTGAACCTTTAGATTTTTATTGGTCCAGTCGAGATGATGATATCGGTCAAATGGGCGCCGTCACAACTGATTGCCATACGGGCTCGTTTTATGGCATTATGCATCACTTCGGGCAACAGATTCTCGCAGTCGTGTCGAATGTTGTCCTTGAGGGCTTCCGTTTGGCAACCAACCTTGAAGAGTAAGGGACCACACGAGACGTTGCCAAGAGTGGCCGGCCCCGGAGCACCCGTTCTGCAGACGCCGTGCCTCGCAATTAGCCATCAGCTAATAGACAGAGCGTGTAATTTACGCCCAAGCCATCCTCAATCTCGAGGACGAAGTGGACGATTTTGCGACCAAAATCATAATGTGCGATGAGGCTCATTTCCACCTCAGCGGGTACGTGAACAAGCAAAACTATCACTTCTGGGGCACCGAAAATACACGAGTGATGCACGAGGAGCCATTATACCCGCTGCATGGCTGTTTACGCTGAAGGAGTCATCGGGCATTTTTTTTTTTTGAGAACGCCGCTGGTCAAACGACAACAGTGGACGATGCGCGCTAAAGGGCCATGTTAACCGAGTTTTTTCTGCCGCAAGTCTGGCGCCCATTTGAAATTCTAAAGGTTCAAATAAACATAATCAAAAAACAGATTCGAGTTTTCCATTTAGAAAAAAATTAGTGCAAAACAACATCGGATGACTTCTTTTGGCCCACCTTGTAGCAAATGATTCCAAGATCTCAAAGTGTGTGATATTTACTGAATGACATATTTTCACGGAATCCTGTTGTCCAACAAGCACACAAACTGCTGTTTGAATGTAGAAGGCAATGAAGAAGCCAACAAACTAGCAAAATCAACTACAACATATAAACAGCTAAAAAACAATGAGCGATATTCACAGAAATATAACTATAACTTAACGTAATTAAATATTTAAGTGCAATCTACACGGTGCCGCAAGCGCGCGATGTTTAGGTCGCGACCTTTTGGGATACACACTTTTTGACACGACGTATTAGGTCACGATATTTGAGTACGCACCAGCCTACTCTGCCGCCTTAGCCAGATTAACATTGTATGGACTTAGGGATGAATGGGGCGTAGTGACGCAAACGAGATTTCTCGAAAACGGTTTTTTTCACTTAAGTAACTTAAAAAGTGTCTTAAAATATTACTTTTTAACATTGTACATTTAAAACATTGATGAGTTCGGCATAATAACTGTATACTTATTTTTTCCTCGATTCCAACCACAATTTCTGAAGTCACACCGTTCTCCCCTAAAATTCCGATGTACATTGCGAAACAACTTTATTTATACTTGAAATGAGATTAACTAATACACTGTATAGTATTCATATTTAATGACAATATACAATTCAAATAATTAAAATTGATTGCATGAAAAGCTCAATGTATTCAAATGAAACCAGCGAGAACAATTAAAAAAAAATGTGCAGCGCAATTTGTCCACATAGCCAAGGTCTACTCTTTTTTCTCATTTCTAGTTAAATATTTATAAATTTAATAATATACGACCATCGCGTATAAATGTTGTGCGACAATTGCGTAAGTGAATAATATACAGTTACAAATAACAAATCTAATACATGTGATCCAACAGATCAGCAATATGGGGTTTTTATTTCATTACATAAGATACTGATTTCTGAGTTGCTTGTTATTCAATAGATACGCGAACGTTATCGCATTTGTAGTTCAGACAGATACAGTAGATACAGATACAAACATTTTAGCTGAAAATGATCCGAATTATAAAATTGACAACTTTGTCTGGTCTGTGTAATCCTAACAAGTTGCAGCGATATTTTGGAACCACAAATCCATCATTGTTCTCTAGTGTTGTTTCTCAAAGAAATAGTATTGCGCTGGACATAAAAACAGGCATAGTGTACAGTGTGGCCGGTATCGAAGACAAAGTTGACTTATTACAGTGTATGCGAAACTACTTCTATCCAGAGGAACCACTTACGTTGGGAAACGAACCAAAAGTACATACTGTCGAAGATGAACATTCAACTATGCGACTTATCGGGCAAGGTTTGACGATTGTTGCGCACGACAAGAACGGCAAACTCATCGGTGCATTAACAGGCGGAGAAACTGGTCCAAATGACATTGCTGATATGTTGGCTGAGGCAGAATCTACAACTTCTAAAAAGTGGTCGGAAATTTTAAAGTTCCTAGCGCATATCGCCGAAAAAACGGATGTATTGCAAAGGTGCAATGTCGAACGAGCCCTGTATACACAGAATATGTTCGTTCATCCGAACTACAGAGGTTATAGTGTAGGAAAGGAGTTGATTCTGTGCAGCCTGGAGAACGGACGACGAAGGGGCTATACAGTTGCTAGCGCTGATTGTACTAGTATTTATTCGACCCGGCTTATGGAGAACATGAATTGGAAGTGCGTGAACGTGATGGCGTATGTTGACTATAAGGATGCCCAGGGCAGACAGGTGTTTCATCCACCATTGCCACATACGCACGTGAAAAGTTTTATAAAGTGGTTGTGATATTGAAATTGTACTTATACCTTAATAAATCTTTCGTTAATTGTTAAAAATACAACACAAGTCTCATTCAAATATATGTACTTCCAATTTTTTTTTTAGAAAAGTCAAGTTAAGTTAAGTTAAGTTAAAAGAAATAACATTTTCGATATTTTTGGGGGACACAGTTAATATTCAGTGGTAGACATATGTTGCGAAATATGCTCAAAATGATGGTTTTTAATTCGTATGCACAAAATGCACATAATTCAATTTTGGACTGAGCTGAATTAAGTGGAAGTCTCGTGTGCCAATTTCTATTACCCCCCCCACACTTTTCACTCCACGCGTTCTATTGGTGTTATGAAAATGAAGACCTATCCATAATGTTTCAGCCGTCATGCTTGACACATTTAATGGTGTAATTTGGGCGCAATTCAGAATTTAAAGGACGGCGAACATACAACTTCCCATCAGATACAAAAATATTAGGATTGAATTCATCGCCCCATCGAAGCACTTTTTTTCCAAAATTTTAACGGTTTGCTTTGATGTTGTTTCGCAAACTCAATTCTTCTCTTTCATTTTTTTGGAAACATATGGGTTTCTGCGAGCAAGCCAAATTCTCGTAGGCTCCTTCGAACAGTACTTGAACTTATAATAACAATACCGTTTTTTGAGTTTATCTTTTTTACTTTCAGATGCAATCAAATGATCTTCTTTTTTGTTGTTTTCCTGGGTTTTTCTTTTTTTATTGCTTGCAGAACATGTCTCTCTGTACTGAAGTTCATTATAGCAATGGATTTAATTGACATTTTTCTGAAGCATTTACCGTTTCATGATAAAGTTTATCAAAATCGGTTATTTTCAATTGGATATAAACCCGGACAACAAGATGGCCAATCCAAAAAGGGTCACCGAATTATCTTCAAACCATTTTTTGGTAAGTCTGTCTGCAGGTCCGATTCCACGACATGAGATAGCCCCCATATCACCGCCAAATTTGACTGTACTACGGAGGTATTTTGGATCGTATTCAATACATTTTGGGCGACGGACGATGGTTCTTCCATCTGACCAGGATTCTATTTATTTTAGTTTCGTCCAAAAATATAACCCCTTTCCATTATGATACTGTCCAAGTCCTGTATTTTATCGCAAACTCCAAACCTCTTTTTCGATTCTTACTTGACAGTAACGGCTTCTTGTGACAAACTCGTCCAAACAGTCTAGCTTATCTCAATCTTATTTTGATGGTATCTACAGATGAATCATTTTCATCATAAAATACCGATCTTTCATCAAAAAAGTATTATTTTCAAATACAATAAAAAAAGCGAATCTACAGTTTCGAAAGAAGAAGAATCAATCCAGAATCATTTGTTTGTCCACCGTCCAACAATGTGACCGCAATCTCATAAGATTTTCTGTTAACGCAGTTTGAATTCGCAAACGAATCAAATCCAAAATCAATGAAAACAAAACTCATTTTCTCATGAACGAAATGCACGTGAAAATATGAATTTACATCGATTATGGCCGAGAGTACGAATTTAAGTACTACCTGATCTATTTGTAGTACTACGTTTTATGGGCTGAACCCCTCAAATTCAGGGCATTTTCGATCTTCTGTACTTCATCCCTTTCATTTGTCGACCACAAAACTACAAACATTAGTCGGCGCTAATGAAACCCTTAGGGGTGAGAGGACATCAAATTTTTTTTTAAAAAGGGTTAAAGTTATATTTTGTGGTGTGTGGTGGGAGATACCCAGGAGTGTATGGTATTGCCTGAAAGGTAATTCTCCCTTAAGGGAGATAGGGGCAAAAGAGTATTCGTGTGTTTTGTCCCTATCTCCCTTAAGGGTTGTCCGATTTTATTTAACTTTTTTAACCGCACCTCAATACTACCCTAGACATTTAGTATTGGGCACCCTGCTTGAATTAGCTTTGTGCAACAGCTATGGATTTGATATGAACAAATTATTGA